>APFE030135260.1:135113-205326 GCA_000404065.3 Pinus taeda
TCTTAAGCAAGTCTCAGACCTCAGCTCTTCAAAACAAGCTTTGGAAATGAGAGAAAGACATCAAAAAGCAATGTAACTCTAGTTCCGCACTTTCTCTCACTTTTGCCTGCGGGCCCGCACCTTTTGTTCAGAGTACCTGCCTACTTATACGCTCTGCATGTAAAGGAGAGGGTGTGTACCCCTGTGAAAGTCAAAAGGCGCAATTTTTATCTTAAAAAACTCACTTTGGGTTAATTCTAGATGTTTCTAGAAGGAATTTTGGCGTGGATTGTTCGCTCCAAAGTGGTTCATGCATCCCAAAAGAGAAGGAGCTAATCCCTTGTTAGGAGGAGCTATCCCTTTGAAGGAGGATTCTATCCCTTTGAAGGAGGACCTAGTAACTGCCCTCCATTGCACTATAAATTGAGGCATTGGTTTAGTGGCTAGGGAGGTTAGAAGCTAAACTTTTGAGGGTAAATGCTAGTGAAATCAAGACTTCCTATTTGAGCTTAAGAGGAGAGATCACATACCTTTTTGGCTTCATTGGGGAGTGAGTGAAGCTTGTCAGAGTAGAGGAGACTTCTTGTTGGACCCTGGGAGGAGCTTGTACAACGTCAAGGCAAAGGTTGTAAGGTTTTTCTCTTTTGAATTAATACAATCAAACTCATTTTTCTCAACAAGTATCTCATGTTATTTGTTTCATAGACTCCTTGACTTTCATGTTCAATATGTTTTATAATACTGGATATTTAGGTGCTATTTAATCGTTTGCCTTGTTTGTGCTTGCAGGTTTGCGACAAAGGAACTTACTTGGATCAAAGGAGCGAAGGCATCTCCAAACTTGCGTTGGACATGAGGTAGGCCTTAAAACACACTTGTTTCCCATTACTTATAAAGAACATTTAGAGAAAGATAGTGTCTGGTTGGTTTGTTTGTCATTAGGTCTTCATTAGATTCTAGGAAGGTCTGTCTTGTCCGCAAGATCGACTCATTCTGCGTGACACTATGCTATCATAGGGGAAGGATGGAAGGTGACCATTGTAGGTACTGTTCATGATAAGATGTCCCAATTAAGATTCCAAGGAGTGGGCGGTGGACAATTATGGAAAAGGGGTAACTGCCAAGATTGTATTAATGATCCATGAACAGGGTGAAAGGATGAATTTGAATTTGAAATCATATATAACAAGCAAGGGAAGGGGCACAAAACTAATCCTAATCATTCGAAGAATATAATGCACTGGGTTCAAGCCAAGAGGATAAATATGGATGACACACTGATGGAAGAAAGCCCATGGATTCAGGCAATGCCAAAGGAATGGCAAGAGGTGTTCCTCAGGTCGATGACCACCAAGGAGGTTCCAAAGTATCCTACACCATAGGCAGCCGAAATCCCTGAATCACCCAGGATGCCACAAACCAAGAAGGACCTCTAGATACCTAGCCAAGTAAGAAGGTCATCGCGACATCTATTATTTACCAAGCTCTTAGTGGAAGAGACGGCCAAAGGTGTTACAATTGAAAGTGATGAGGAGGAAGAGGGACCTCCAACCTATGTTGAAGAAATAAACCCAGACGAGGAAGGCGAAGCAAATATCAAACCAGTCCAACGACCTAAGTATGTTCCCTCAAGCAAAGGGAAGGCTAAGATCCTTACAAATATAGATGACTTTGACAACATACTCGTCATCCTGTCTCTTCCAAAAGGGGTTCCAATCGAAGGCACGGTGACTAGTCATATTTCGACAATGAAATTTGAAGACTAGGACCTTGTAGATATAGAAACATTTCCCCATTTGGCAACTAGTAAACTAATGGATCAAAGCGTATAAGGGATGTTTACGACACTTTAGCCAAAGAAATGGCTGTGAAAGGTGGAGGAAGTCGGGTTGCTCTATCTCCTGTCCATTCCCCACTTTCTCTGGCTGCCTATTACAATATTGGTCATCAGACAGCTTCTCTGTCTGGTACACGATGGATACTTATGGATAGATAATCCCATTCACACATGGTAGAACTCCTTCATAGTATCTCGCAGCTCCCCTTGTGAAGGAAGATACCCCAAGGAGATCGTTGATAAGAGTGGTGATGTGACAATGACAGATATCCTAAAAAAGAAATACAAGCTAGAGAAAGGGCAGCAAGAGTATACTATTGACAGTATTTCAGACAAAGAGGTCCACATTGCTACCTAGTTGCTGGCAGGGAAAGTGATGTAGAAATGTTGCAGCAACGAGGTTCCAGTGGTAGGCGTCGCTCTAGTTGAGAAATGCACAGCAGGGGAATGGTTCAATTAGGTGCAATTCCTCTATGATGAGTTTTTGACCAACTGTAGGGAGGTACAAGAGGAGGGTAAGACCTTCCATTACACATGGCCATTATTGTCCATCGTGCTGGTTACTAGTGAATTGCCTGAAGACAGCCAGTTTCCCTCTTTGGACCAGGATTGGCCAGAAGCCATCAAATACGCATCACTCTAGGCAACCAAGGATGCTGCAAGAATTTAGGCCATCAAGATGTTTTGGATACTAATAGACGCAAATGTACAATAATGGATCACCCAGAAAACCTAGTTGTCTAATGAAATCTATGACACTGTGAAGCACATTGCTGAGTTTAAAGCAGACATGCGCTTTGTCTACATCCGGGTGTGCAAGGACCCGGCTAGACATGGACTACACTTCCTTTCATTTCCATTGATGAAGCTATCGATGTTGTATTTGATACTTGGCCACTGGAATGGCGCAAACCAAATGTGGTGTGGCGCAATGAGGCCGCCATCCAGAAATAGAAGGTTGAAGCTAAGCACACAGCATAGTAGAAGTGGAACAAATAGCACGCTGCAGAAGTTTGAGCAGCCTGGGAGGCGGTGTAGACTTCGACAGGTAAGGCACCAGCAAAGGCGGCCATGATGAAAAAGGATGAAAACGGTTCGAAGGTGCCCATAGAGATAGTCGAGGATACAGGGACGAAAGGAATGCCATCAACCACCATCAGGGTAGCCTTAAAATGGTCACCACTAACAGAATAGATGAAGCTGTAGAGAAAGGCCAAGGCATCTAAATGTGACAGAGGAATGACCACATTGACTGAGGGTGACCTAGATGACATACGGGACAGAGTTCACGAAGTCACTTGGGAAGTAATCGATGATGACATGTCAGAGCAACATATTGTGTTGGGGGCACTTTGCACACAAATGCAACAACTTGGGACATGGGCATCGTAGTCGAGAACCATTGCTACTCAGGGAGTTATAGGTATGTCATCCATTGAGAATTTGTTAAAAGCCCAAATGGCTCATACTATCACGATCCTAGTAGGAGCATTGATAACAGAAAATGTGGTGGACAAAGCTGTCGTGGGTTGGCTTACGGGGCTTGGATTAAATTTAGTTGCCCTCCAGTGCAAAAGCTTGTACCAGCTCTAGGATAGCACAATGATGGAACTCCGCCCCAAGGAAGGATGCGTGGAACAGGTCCTTAGCAAACAAAGAATTAATATAGAAAAAATGAGCCTCTAACGGGACGAAAGCATCGCACAGAGTCAGCAGTTGGAGCAACTAGTAGGGGGAGCATGTTCGTGTGCCCTTGAGCTAGAGATTGCGGCTCAGTTGCTTCTTGGCATACAAATCCACAAGCTGGCTAGTGGGTTTTGTGAAGCAAAGGAGGAGGCCATGAGGATTTGGTTAGATCTCAGCTTATAGATCACAGAGCTGAAACTACAGGTACAACCTTCGACACCACCAGAGGTCACTGAGTAGCACAGAGGCATCATTAAATCCGGGTGGGAAACGAACACATGTGTCATGAATGAGTGCACCGACTTGTTGGATCAGTCACTTATTATGCTTAATTCACTCTAGGATGATTCCACCTTCAGCAACTGGAAACGGAGGTTAGGGAGCTCCAACAAGCCTATGATAATGTCAGAGGAATCGTGTAGATAGTTGCTATTACGTAGCACTTGGCCAAGATGAGGGAGGCCCAACCTTTGAAGATACAAGTTGATGTTGCTTGGCAGAAGGGATTAGTGCTTAAAGAATGTCTCTAGCCATGGCTTGATGAGGCATTCACGGTTTCCACCTTTATCAAGCACAAGGTAGCATACATGCAGGCAGAATATGAACCCAGCGAAGCAGCTGAAACAGAGACTGAGGTGTTGGTGGCCGGCATCAAGCAGGTATAGCAGATGGAGGAAGAGTTTGCTGCAAGTACAAGTGAAGCATAGAAGTTGTTGACTAACCTCCACGTGAAGATTGTCGCTCTGACTGAGTGACTTAGGTCAAGTCACGATGATTGTGTCGGGGGACTGTTGAGTAGCGAAGGCCCCACGTAATGGTTTTGGGGCTCAAAGCCCACAATTTTGGGTAAAGATATGGTAAAGACTGTGCGAGATGTGTGGAGCACGAAGTGTAATGAGTCAAGTCAAAGGTTTGTTCGCCCAAAAATAATGTAAAGCGAGTTGGCTTATCCATGGTCCGTGGACCATGGAAATGTATAAATAGGGTGGGGCTTTATGGTTAGAAAGTCGTTTTTGGTATGTATTTTGGATCTGGAATGTAATGCGGTTCTGAAGAAAGATGTCATTAAGCGTCTATAAGTCTGAGTCCAAGGTGTTGGTGAGTAGATAGAGGCTCTGCAGCTGTGTGCACAGAGTCCTGATAGAGTCTGCAACTATGTGCACGGACCCCTATAGCTGAGTGCGTATGGTAGATATGGTTTTATTGGCGAAAGAGTTGAATAACGATAAGTTGGTTCTGAAATACTATGTTGATTCTAAATTATTATGGATCTGGCTAATTTCGAGTTTATATATATGTTTATGGTTCGATTTTATGCAAATCAATAACATTTCTAGGTGCACGCACTGGTTATCTTTATTAAATGTTTGCTTAAAGACTGCAAGAAGTAGATCTGATCTGTAACAAACTCAGTAGTAATAAATATTCAGGATTTTCCTTGTTCCGAATCTACGTCGAAGCAGAGTAGCGTGAAGCTATAGAATGGTTCACAAACTCTCCAGACCACATCAAGACATCCCAAGGGTGCGGAAACCTAGTTCCAACACCCTCCCCTACTACCTCAAGTGAGACCTCAGTCAGAGCTCTGTGGGCTGTTTCCAAAAGGGCCGGTAGCTGTGGGATTTGTTTGGCTAATAACTCTTTCGAACATGGGTTAGGGCCCAATAAGCCAATAGGAGCACCTATTTAGCAAAGGTAGAATGAGGAAAGTGAAATGTAGGTAGATGGTGGAGATTTATAACACAATTTAATTCTATTTTATATACATCATAATTATTTAAGTTTTATTCTTCCTGCACAATCCTCTATTATGAAAGTCTATCATGGAAACTAATTATATGTGAATTATTTTATTTTAATATAGTTCGATGACAGTAGGATGCAATACATTTATAAATTGAAAATGATCATGATTGGATGAATTTATGGATTGAATGTTGTAAAAAATCTACTGATGATGCCTTATCATGGGGTGGTGTGGCTACATTGGTCAAAGAAGCTAAACAACATGGTGAAAGAGATATCAACCTTATGAGGTAAATTCATTTAGAAAATGGTTTAAAAGATAAATAGAGAGCATATCCACCCATAATTTCATGGTTTTTTCAATATTATATTGATGTACACTACAAGAAAAAAGGACATTGGTGAGGGGCAAAAAATGTCACCATAAGCTCATTGGTGATGGTCAAAAGAGCATTCATCACCAAAAATTGAACGTCACCAAAGGTGTCATCACCAAAAGTATAGGTTTTATAGTGACATACAAAGTCTATCACCAATAATTATTTATAATTACGGATAGTGATTGTCACCATTTCATATGAGAAATGGTGATGGACCATAGCCTCTATCACCAAATACTAAACATCACCAAAGGTGGAGTTGACAAAAGTATAGGTGTTGTAGTAACATTCAAAGTTCATCACCAATAATGATTTACAATGATGGATATAGACCAACACCATTGCATATGAGCAATGGTCAAAGACCATAGCCTCGGCACCAAAAATTGAACGTCACCAAAAGTGGCATTGCCAAAAGTATAGGTGTTATGGTGACATTCAAGGTCCACCACAAATATTGATTATAATGATGGATAGTGACCTTCACCATTTCATATGAAAAAAATGATTTATTGTAATGGATATTTAATGGCCATCACTATTGGTGGATATATATTGTGGCGTTCGTTGACCATCACCAAAAGGTGCATTGCTAGAAGCATAGGCATTGTAGTGACATTCAAGTTCTGTCACGAATAATGACTATAATTACGAACAATGACTGTCACCATTTCATATCAACAATAATGATTTATGGTTACATACCTTTGAGGGTCGTCACTATTTATGCATATATATGATGGCGTTTGTTGACTGTCACCATTTCATATTTTTGGTGGGGGTCAAAAAATGTCACCAAAGTTCATTGGTGATGGTCAAAAGAGCCTCTGTCACCAGAAATTGATCGTCACCATTCCATATGGATGTCAAGTCATGAAGGAATCGAACCACCAACCTCCTGCTTGTAAAGCAGGTGCTCTTCCATTGAGCTAGCACCCTTTAAAGAATTATACTTTTAAAAGCTAGACCTTGAAACTTCATAAACTGTAAATTATACAACTTTCAATAGATTAAACTCTCGGAAATATTTTACTAAACAAGCAAAGCAACATCGAAGCTATAGGTCCCTACCTAATGGTTATTGAAGTTATGAAAAGTGGGTGGAGGGAAAAATAGTTTTGTATAAGAGAATCAATATGTCTAGTTGAATACTCAATTAGAAGTGAAACTTTGAAGACATTTATAACCTATAAATGACCTATAACTAGCAAATGCACCAAATATTGCAAAGGAAATGTCATAAGTGGATAGCATATGGAAGAAGAGGAGGTAGGGACTTGGAACTCTTGTACATCTTGGCATGCCTTAGCACTTGACACATCTTAGCTTGTTTGACATGTCTCCATACTATTTGGCACATGTTAGCATGCCCTAACATTCCCTAACACACCTTGGAAATCATGACCTCACAACTAGAAGTACATTTTTCCATGACTTGGGAATGTTATTCACTAGAATACCTTAGCACTCCTTAGTTTTCATGCCCTCTGTTATCCTCCATAATGTCCCAAGTTGATGAGGAGATCGATGGAGGTAACCACAAACCAAGATTTTAGTTTGGTAGCTATCCATACCAAACTAGAGAGGGCTTTCTCTATGAAATCATAGCCAAGAGATGACTGGAATGTAAAGGATTTTAGGCTAGCTAGCTAGGCTCAGGTGTGTTTTTGGAAATTTTAGGGACTCGGAACTCTGTCCACCTGTGTCTTGTCTAGCAGGGACTTTGTCAAAAAGGTATGGACTTGGAACTCTATCTAGGATAAAGTGCCTAACATGAATGATAGAAGCTCCCTACAATAGAGTATCTCCTACCTATAAGAGTGTCCCCTACTCAAAATAAATAACCCCTCTCTACCATTCGCTTTTCTTAACGATAAATCTGTGCATAAAGTAGTACTAAGAAAAATACCTGAATCAAGAAAAGTGAACATCTAAGTCAAACTATAAAAGTATACTAAATACGGCTCTATATAAGTTTGGGAAACACTAGACAGGCATGCTTGCATACAACAACCATAAGATGCCTAAAATCGATGTGATTCTTTCATCGTTGCTATACCCTCACAGCAAAACTGGAATCTATAGCATGTACCCCAAGGTTGTATGCATATTCTGAAGGTGTAGATTGAAAGAATATGTTGAGATGAAGTACTATTGAAGGAGAAACACCTTCAAAACAACATATAAAGTCTACAGTGAATTCAACCCATTTCCACATAGACCAAGGCTACTACTAGGTACACTTATTCACTGCATGGAAACTGCAACGTATTTTAGTGTTGCTGAAGAAAAAACACCTTTAGTGCAACATGGATAAAACTCTAATAGATATTGTCACTATGGCCTTGGTTGTAGATGATCTCATCAATATAGGTAATAACTTTGATAATTGAAAAACCAAAAGGTGAGATGGACAGATCATTTGAAATGACAGATTTGGGCATACTTTATTATTGTTTAGGGGTGTTAGTATAGAAAATTCAAGGTAGCATGTTGCATATTTATGTCACAGACTAAGGATGTGAAGAAATACATAAAATATCAAATAGCATGGTATGAGTCGATTTCAGGTTCTTTTGAAACGCGAATGGAATTCTCCTTGTATGGGTTATAATCTAGTGGGTATAACTTTAAATAATAAATTGATAGTTGTGGGGTTGGAATTGTCTCACAATTCATGAAAAGTCCCAAATTTTCTCACTAGAAAGAAGTAGAGTGAATCGTCAGGCTTATGGAAGGGAACACCCTATTTGTAGGAAGCTAACTCGAAATTAGTTGGGCATATTATTTCTCGTCTTCTTGTATGTGTGTGCTTTGAAAAGATAGCCACATCCAAAGACTCAATAACAACGCTGGTAAAATTTATAAATGTGAAGCACTTCTGAGAAAACTCATCGCTTAATGACAATTGAGCGACGAATATGTTGAAAGATTCAATCTTGCACTCAGTCATAAAAAGGAAGTTGGGGTATCCAGCATCTTGCCAACAAACCAACTCCAACCATAATGTGAAAGGCAAGATAACTGTGAAACCTTTTTCCCACATTGTAGTATTAATTCCTCTTGGTTTCCAAAAGGTATTTGGCTACATAGATCCACCATGCTAGGTAAACTTTGCATGATACGATTGTGATGTGCAAGCTTGACACACACTCTAGCTTCCCTCTAAAAGAGGGTAAGTCGAAATATTATGACAATCTTAACTATAATTTGAACATACACTATTGAGGTATTGCATGGAATAAAAAATATACTATCAATGCACTAATGAAGAACTCAAAATAAATGAATTTCTTATTTCTACAATAGTGCCACTCTTGGGATTCTCGGATAAAGCATCTAACCTGCATGGCAAAATCTTCCTAGAATAGAGTACCTCCTACCTAGAAGTGTGTCCCCTGCTCAAAATATAGAACCCTTCTCTATTGTTCACTTTTCTTAAAGATAAATCTGTGCATAAAATATAACTAAGAAAATCACCTAAATTAAGAAAAGTGAGCATCTAAGTCAAATTATAAAAGCATACTAAATATGGCTCTATCTATGTTTGGGAAACACTAAACAAGCATGATTGTATACAACAAGCACAATATGCCTAAAATCATTGCACTTCTTTAATTGTTGCTACACCCTCATAGAAAAACTATAATCTACAACATGTATCCCAAGGCTGCATGCATCTACTGAAGGTGTAGACCGAAATGATCTATTGAGATGAAGTATTGTTGAAGGAGATACACCTTCAAAACAACAGATAGAGTCTAATGTGCATTCAACCCATCTACACACAGGCCAAGGTTGCTACTAGGTACACTTCTCCCCTAAATGGAAATTGCAGTGTATTGTTGCTCTACTGAATGAGAAACACCTTCAAAGCAACACAGATAAAAGTATAACATATATTGTCACTATGGTATCAGTTGTAGAAGATCTCATCAATATAGGTAACAACTTCAATAATTGAAAAACCAAAAGGTGAGCTACATAAATTATTTGAAATGATAGATTTGGGCATAATTTATTATTTTTTAGGAGTGTTAGTATAGAAAATGCAAGGTAGCTTGTTGCATCTTTATGTCACATACCAAGGATGTGAATAAATTCATAAAAGATTAAATAGCATGGTACAAGTTGATTACAGGTTATTTAGAAGCAAGAATGGAGTTCTCCTTGTGAAAATTATAATCTAGTGGGTTTAGATTTAAATAAGAAAATTATAGTTATGGGGTTGGAATTGTCTCATGATTAATGGCAAGTCCCAAATTTGTTCACTAGAAAGAAGTAGAGTGAGTTGTCAGGTTTATGAATGGGAACACCCTATTCGTAGGGAGATAACTTCAAATTGTTTGGGCATATTATTTCTCGTCTTCTTGCACTTGTGTGCTTTGAAAAGCTAACCACCTCCAAAGACTCAAGAACAACTCTAGTAAAGTTTATAGGTGTGAAGCACTTCTGAGAAAACCCATCACTTAATGAAAATTGTGTGAGAAATATGTTGAAGGATTCATTCTTACACTCAGTCATAAAAAGAAAGTTGGGGTATCCAACATCTTGCCAACAAACCAACTCCAACCATAATGTGAAAACCAGGTTAACTTTGAAACCTCTTTCTCACTTTGTAGTGTTGCTGCCTCTAGAATTCCAATAGGTATCTTGCTGCTTAGATCTACAAAAATTGTCCCAGGTAAACTCTACATGATACAATTGTGAAGTGCAAGCTTGACACATGCTCTAGTTTCCCTCTAAAAGAGGGTGAGTCAAAATATTATGACAGACTTAACTGTAATTTGATCATACATTGTTGAGGTATTGTATGGAATAAACAATATATGATCAGTGCACTAATGAAGAACTCAAAATAAACGAATTTCTTGTTGCTATAATAGCGCCACTCTTGGGATTCTCTAAGGAGCCACTAACTTATACAGATTTGGCATATTTACTTTGTCTGCAGAAAGATTAAGCATGGTAGTGAGCACTCTTTTCCCTCCCATGGAAGGTCTATACAGATTCAGCAATAAATTGATTTAAAAGTGAGGTATATGCCTGACAAATAAGAGTCTGACTCTTCAACTCTCATTTAGTGGCAAGGAAATATTCAACTAGAAATGCTTGATCTTATATAGTGTAAATTTCTAGATAAATGGCTAGCCTAAATCTGTCCATTGTCCACATATCCCAAAAAACCATCTATGTCTGGACTTTTATTATGTGTGAGAGAGGGGAGATCACATAAATAATCCATATCCAAAATAAAAAGTTAAAGCACAACATTTTATGGAGAATTTTTTAAAAAATTTATTACATACCTTAGAAAGTTTGAAAGGACATAACTGAAGCTTCCCTCTCCTTCCACACTTCATTAAATATGACTATTTTCCAATGCAGATGTGGCTTGCAGAATCACAATCAACAAACCTAATATGAAAAGTAAGTTTAATGAATTAAAGTAGATTTGTTACACCTCAAGAAAATGGACTCCGAGAAATTGGATTCATTCTCTACAAAAGATGATATATCAACATCTAATCACAGTTTTAACTGAAACAAAGGTAAATTAGATTCATGCTCTGCAATAGATGATATAATGAGATCTAATGAAATTTTCAACTCAAACAAAGGTTATTTGAGCAAGCTCATGCTCCAAAATGATGACATCCAACTTTTGAGTGGCAGTTACTATATATATATAGCTAGAGGGTATAACATAAAGATATTTGTTATATGTGAAGATAAAAAAATGAAAGGAATGTGAAATTTGGACCATCAACTATAAGTTCCTTTCAAGGACTAGATCAAACCATAGCATTATTATCAAGATAATCAACTCACCCATGCTAGTACACTTCTAGTAGTTTCATGATAAAACTGAAACTCAATAAACTCCAAACAACATAAATTAACCAAAAATATGTCTGAGGTTGATTACCTAAGGATTATATCATACTAAATTACCTTTTGAATCTAACATTAAAAGTGATCATGAAAGAAATGAAGAAAAATCAGTTATTATGATGGATGCACGTGATGAAATAAAAAAAAGGACCTTTCTTCTTGCTACTGATGAGCCTTCTAGGGGATTCTTGGATGAAGTTGATCCTAGTCTACTTTCTGAAATCAAAGAGACACTTTCTAGCTACTCTGATTTGACAGACAACAACTCTAATGCTTATGAAAATGAATATGGAAAGCAATAAGCATCGATGAACCTGGTCTTGAAGAAGGTGTCTCAAACTCTAATATGGATAGTATTTTAAATTTCTACAGCTAGTAGAGGGCTTTCCCAGTTGGGTTCCCTAGAAAACTGTTTTTTTTGCTCTAGTGTGATTGTGTTTTATTTTTGTTCTATTACACTACAAATTGGTAGAGATATCTTTTGTCTTGGTGCAACAATTATTTTCATATTCATTCATTCAAGCAGTAGCATAATTTTAAGGAAATTCTACAGAAGGGACAATTAATCTATATTTTCACTTATATCTTTTGCAAGTAAAATTCACAACTAAATTTTCATCCAAAGTGTTTAGGTTACTAGCAAGTGGTATCAAAACATATCTGAACATTGCAAGGCATAAATCATACTATTTAATAAGGTTGAGACTCGAGATACATAAATCTTCTCAAGTTATGCAAGCAAGAAAAATGTTGATTTTCAGTTTTAAATTTATCCAACCAGAACAAAATTATGCCATTTTCAACACCCTCTAGTCAAAGCTATTCCTAGCCTCATTCAACTCAATTAAGAATATATCAATCTCGTTGAGTTTCATGCTTCTAAGTTATATATTTATGCAACCTAATATATAATTTATGCTAACTGATTATTCATTCAAAATTATTTAGTCCATCCAGCGCATCTACCTATTTTCTGATTAGTTTCTGGGCAAACTCTATCAGACATTTGCAGTATAAAATAGAACTGTTTTAGTTCCTAGTGTTATAAAACTCTAATCTAGAAAAAGTATTTTGGGGTTTTCCCTAAAAATACTTACAAAATTTTCAATCCCAAAGCCATTTCAGGGAGAAATTTAATATTATTTTTCGGAAAATTTGAATGAAACAAAAAGAAATTCTTCCCGTTTTCTCAAAAGATTGCAGCACCAAATATGAGTGAATTCACAGAACTTAAGATGTGGAAATAATTAAATTTCACTTTGCTTTTCCACGACCATATATGAGAGAATTCACAAAACCTGATATTTGGATTCTGGAAACACTTAAATTTCACCTCATTTATTAGGATTGGAAGTTCCCTGAGATGAAAACATGTAGCATTAAGTATCTACTTTGCTTGTTTAAGGGAAATGTTCATTTTATAAATAGTGATACAAGAATCCTTGTATACATGCCTCACACAGTTCTTTGGTCACAAGTAATGAAACTGAACTCCATCAATACATAATAGACAAGGTAGAATGTAAGAGAGCATCTACTTTTCAACATATACTCTAACAAAAATAAACATCTATACGGTCATATAAAGTTGTCACCACACAAAAAAGGAATTAAAAACCAAAATAATTAGGAACAGGCTTGGATTATTATGGTTACTCTAGAAAATTGTTAAATAGGATCAATATGTTAATATGGAAAATAGTGTAGTTGATTATGATTTATTGAGCCCAAGGGGTTAGCCCAACCACATGTGATTAATGTTAATGGGTATTTGGCTAGTTCTGTGATGGCAGGTGCCCTATTCAAAATCCCTTGGGTGAGGTGCACTAGTCAATGCCAATGGGTTTACTAGGGATGCGATCCATGAACGTGGGGAAACATCCATTGGGATTCCCTAGAGAGTTTTTCTTGGAAAGAATGAAAATAGGATTTCCTAAAGAGAAATTTTGAGATGCATACAATGTACACCTAGTAAAACTAACTCTATAGAGACAAACCATAAAAGAAGGAAAAATACATATGCTTTTACCTATGTTCCCTTGTGAGTGTGTGATTCTTGTGAGATTTTACCATGGAGATCACCTTCTCCTTTCACTTTCAACTTTGCGAACTCCATTTTCATGAGGTTTACTAAATGAACTATCATTGTTTAGTTGATGATGTAAACTGTTACTTATTTCAAATAATATTATACACAATATCTCATTAGAAACACTAGGCGTTGGCAACCTATTATTTCCAACATCCCTACATGATATCTCCTCTATTATCCTTACTAGATTTTCCAAATAGTTAGTAGTTGCAGAATGTATCTATCTTGACTATATCTACTTCATGATCATGCATGAGCAGTTAAGATGCTTCTGCTCACAACAATTGATCTTGCATTACCCATCAATTCTTATAAGTAATTTTTTTATGGCTAGAAGATTATCCCTGCGAATGTCTTCCATCTTTATGAGAATTAGTCAGACCTATATTATATTCTCTTGATGCTAGAGTACGTTCCATCATTGCCGACACCTGATCAACATCAAATTTAACTGTATAATTTTCCATCTCTAAAGGAGGGGCTAAATTACTTCTTCGAGTTGATTCATGAAAGAGAAGTGACCCGATGTTGGGTGTGGGTTGTACAATTGCATTAGTCCCATATCTGGCCCCAAATTTGTCAAGGGAAGAGCTAGGTGAAAACTGCTAAAAGCCTCTTCCTAATGTAGACCAATTTTCATGTAAAGCCGGTACATGCTCTTGAAGTATGTGTTGACCTAAGAGAGAGAATTTTTTTTTTCCATACAATGGATACTTGGGATGTAGACCCAGATACTTTAGTTTGCCTAAGTGAAGCCCTTGCTGCATCTAGCAATCTAGGAGATGGATTTGGAGTGCTTTGTCACAAGATCCTTCTGTGAACTGTTCTTACATGAGCTGGCCTTGTCTCTACGAGAGGAGTAGAAGAAGAAGAAGGTGGTAATAAATTGAGCTCTAAGTTTATTATTTTTACAACCATCCCAATTGGAGCATCTTCCAAAAATCCTCTAATTCCTAAGCTTCATCCCCATTGTCAAAATCAAGCACAAAATCCTCAACATCTTCATCATGTGTGCTGGACTATCCATGCATAGATGTTTGATAGCTTTGACAATGCCAATCTCCTTTAGTGATAGCCCTTCAAAGGCCAACACAATATGTATGATATGTTGAATCATATTGATCAGACAATAACAAAAGATCACCATCACCAGCCGCATCACAATCTAAGCAAACTATATTTACATAGGGATCAGGAAATCACATCACTTCTTCTGAAGGTTGATATACATGCCAAACAGAACCAAATCATATAAGAAAACCATCCTTCAAATGCAGAACCAAATTCTTAAACTTCAACCCTACACACGCAAATAAATAATCATGCTTCTCAGGAAAGATAGTAAGATAAAGGGAACAAAATATCTTTAAGAAATCCAACAAGGTGTTGCAGCTGGAAACTGATATCACCAAATTGTAAATCATCAACAAACACACGGATTAGTAGAATAAAAGGATGAAATAAAATGAACTAGACCCAGGGGAACTCAAATGTATATGTCTATAAACATGAACCTATAAATTCAAAGAACCTTGATAAATAAAGATTACTACTGCAAATAGAACATAACTACTCCAAATAGTTATGGGAAAATAACTAAATTCTAGCATTCAAACTACAAATAGAACATAAACTACTCCAAAGAGTTATTGGGAAAATAACTAAATTTTAGCATTCAAACAAGGGCATAAATATGTTGTCAAATGGAAAAGTTGAAAGCAGTTAAAAACATCAATGGCACGTTGCAAATCCAATTCCTATCATTGAAATCAAGAAAACTACCATTAGAATCTTAGACTTGGATCCACTTCTATATTGAAACTGTTTATCTACTTGTCTACTCAATTTGTTATAACTTCACCAAATGGTGCCACATGATAAATAAGTTGTAACTTCAACATATATTTTCAAACAAAAGCTATCTGTTGGACATTGGAATGAGTGATGCAGGAGCATCCCCAGTCCATTAGTGTTCTTACCTCACCAAAAACGTGTTTAAATTCTAGCATCTTATTCATGTTTAATCAACAATTTTTGCTTGTGAGACTTACATGAGCCCATAGGAGATCACTCTTACTTTCACCAACTCCCACTTTAAACATGACATTTCTAAAAATAGCTGGAAGGAAAGGCAAGATATAGTGTAGTTAGTTTATTCACCCATTACACTGGAACCACAATAAAAACAAGAGGATTTGAGATGATGGATTGTTGCTACTCGAGAAATAAGACAAAAACAAAGATATATTGAATTAACAGAAATAAAACAGGGTGCAATGGCATGCCATCACAGATCTTGTTGTTTCGAGAAACATATTGTTGAATGATGAAACATAAATCAACTCCAGCAATAATTAAGACATTCATTGTAGAGGAGGAGATAAGTGAGAAAGAAATTTTAACATAGACCAGAAATCACTAGGCTAAAGTGGAAGAATTCGTTGAGGAAAATAGATTAAGAGAAGAAACAAACTCTTGTCGAGAAGAAGGCACCAACTTCTACAAACGAAATTGAGCACAATAATCGGGAAACAAGATCCTTGGAGCAGTTGAGGCATATCAATGGGCAACTGAGGAAGATCACTCCACTCAAAATGAAGGATATTGTTAAGGAATAATCATTTAGCAGCAAGAAGGATAAATTCCTGGAAAGAAAACTAGCATGGAATCTGTGCCCAAACAAGAAACCGTGCAACCCATTGTTGTGTGAGAAATAGAGTATTTCTTTTTATTTATCCTTTCTTAATCCTATGCATAAGGATCAATTTCTGCTGCAAAGTGAATGTAATTGAGTAGCATCACTATTATTTCACCGATTTACTTGAATGTTATAATACAAGTTCAATGATAAAATCTACATGTGGAATTGTTTGGCTTCTGTTTAGTGATGTACATTGATTGTGATTATTTCTGTTATAGAGTGAATGAAATTGAGTAGTATCACTATTATTTCACTAATTTACTTGAATGTTATAATACAAGTTCAATGATAAAATACTCATGTGGAATTGTTTGGCTTCTATTTAGTGATGTACATTGATTGTGATTGACACCATCCACTGAGATGGGTAGTAAATTTTATTTCTTATCTACCTACAATAGATTAGTATGCATTTGTGCAGGTTTTGTGTTTTCCAGCACCCATCGATTAGTATTAAAGAAAGAATAACCTGCAGTAAGGCAAATCCAAGAAAGGAGGGAGAAAAAAATTTAGGCATTTCTTTTCTATCGGGAAAAACCTAGCAGCACTAGGGTTTGTAGGGTTTCTCTGATTTTGGGAATGGGAAGGTTTAATTTCATTGTATGTCTACTTCTTCTGATTGATCTGTGTTCCTCCATATTGGTTGAATAACAACCGCTTATTTTAACTTATGACAATGATCCCCTGCTCACCAGTAGTCCTACTATGGATGTTCATCTGATTTCATATGGTAGATTCAACCCTACTTAGCATTCCATTGTGGCAGATTTTGTTTAGTCCTTGGAAGCCAACAAGACCCTAGAGCCCTCTTTGTACAGCTGGTGTAAAACCACTCAGAGATACCATGGTCAGTCCAATAAGTACATCGCCATGGAAAATACAAGGCTAGGAAAGTAGAAGTTGGATGCTAGTTATTCTCTTAGCATATCTCTGAAGTGGAGCCAAATTATAGCTTTGGTGTGAGGGGAAATTGCTTCCAAATCTCTGTTGGAGAATGGCATTGTCATGTATTTGGTACTCACATCTAATGATGTTCCTATACAGGGTTTTTGTATTCTCCACAACTGCAATTGAGCACAATCATTAGGCAAGAAGAACCTTGGATCAGTTGACGCATATCATTGGGCAATTGAGGAAGACCACTCCACTGATAATGAAGGAGATTGTTAAGGAATAAACACTGAGCAGCAAGAAGGGTAAACTCTTGGAAAGAGAACTAGCATGGAATCTCTACATAAACAAGAAATCGTGCAACCCATTGTTCTATGAGAAACAAAGTATTTCTTTTTATTTATCCTTTCATAATCAAGTGCATGAGGATCAATTATTGCTGCAAAGTGAATGTAACTGAGTAGCATCACTATCATTTCACTAATTTACTTCAATGTTATAATACAGGTTTAATGATAAAATCATTAGGTGGAATTTTTTGGCCTCTATTTAGTGACATACATTGATTGTGATTGACACCATCCACTGAGATGGGTAGTAAATTTTATTTCTTATCTACAAGTTTCGTGTTTTCCATCACCCATAAATTGATATTAAAGCAGGAAGAACCTACAGTGAGGTAAATCCAACAAAGAATATTTTTTTCTTCCTCCTTTGTTGCAAATCCAACAAAGGAGATTCAGGGGAGAGAAGAAACTCCAAGATATGAACTGGCAATATGATGTCCAAAAGCCTGTTGCGAAAAGAGAAAAAACATGGTATGTGGAGGGTTGGACATGAATTGGAGAAGCATATATCGATGAAATGCAAACATTACGAAGATCTTGAGAACAATTACTACAACATTAAAACCATAGAAATAACCCAACTGAGAAAAATTATAGCCAAAGGAAATGATGGAAGTGAAAATGAAGGGAAACAAAGAAGCCTGAGAGGAACCCTATGAGAAGAACTAGAGGAATCTCTTTTAAAATAAAAATGTGATAGAAAACTTCAGACTGCTAACTCTGTTGTCTATCTAGTGAAAGATCAGTTGTTTATATAGATAGTCTGGAAAGGCCCATCAATATATATATATACCATTGCAAGAGAGCTTCAAGACTAGAAATTAGAAGTTGGACATAAGAATGTCAATGAGAGCCCTATGAAGTTGGTGGGTTAATTTAGTAGCCTTCATAAGAAAATTTCTTCCACATAATAGATCAGCGCCATGGAAGGTGGAATAAAACAAAAATAACCCGACACATATGAGGATCATTATTTGAAGGAACGATTATCTACTAACACTATGGGATAATTAGTTATGGATCTAGTGATCAGTAGAAAAACTATGTTCTCACCAATTTTATAGCTCTCTTTCACTTTCTTGTTCTTGTCCATAAGTTTGTGCACAACAACACCAAGACACTTCTTCAAATTATTCACCAAGTATTAAGTGTTCTTTTGTATTGTCAAAAGAGCTATTATGTCTTGTTTGAAGGATAAACTTGACAAATAATAATGTAAAGATAATAAGTGCATCATGTTGTTTTGTATGTACCTATCATCCAGGAACAACTACAGGTCTGGGAGGAAGATTTATAGAAAAAAAGGCAGTGAAATTACTCAGTATCCTTTGCAAAAATTAATCTTCAATTTAGCAACTGCTTAGCTCCAATATAGTAAAGGCCATCAATTATACTCATGAAGAGATTATATTTCAGGGATGCTTATGGATAGTAAGACAATACACCTACATACCCTTATGTGTGGTCTATTGTCAAACATAGATCTTACTAACAATGGATTATGTGATCAAGTGAAATAGTGGTAATGTCAATGATGAAGCGAATGATCGAGTAATATATCAACTGTGATTGATATTCGATTATATGGTTGTGATATTACTTCCCTCTTATGCAACTAATTGTTGAGCAATTCCAAACAGATAAGCATTCCTAAATGTATATATGAATTGTATTGAATTATTACTATTTTTTTATGGTTTATTTCATGGTTGAATTAATTTTCAGGTTGCCTCTCTAACTGCAATATATATGAATTGTATTCAATTATTACTAATTTGTTTATGGTTTATTTCATGGTTGAATTATTTTTTAGGTTGCCTCTCTAACTACAATTTATGGATTCGCGAATAATGGAATGGTTGTGTGCATTTAGGTTGCATAAATCTATAGTTTCATGCATGACAATAGTAAATAGTTAATAACAGCAAGAATTCAGTTACTTCATAAATCTGTGTGAATTTGGGTTCAGTTTTTGTGTGAATTATTCAGTTCAATAGAAAATAGTTAATAACAAAAACAATTCAGTTCAGTTACTTCGTAAATTTGTGTGAATTTGGGTTCAGTTTTTGTGTGAATTATTCAGTTCAATAGTAAATAGTTAATAACAGAAACAATTTAGTTTAGTTACTTCATAAATTTGTGTGAATTTGGGTTTAGTTTTTGTGTGAATTATTCAGTTCAGTCACTCCATAAATTTGTGTGAATTTGGGTTCAGTTTTTTTGTGAATTATTTAGTTCAATAGTAAATAGTTAGTAACAAAAACAATTCAATTCAGTTACTTCGTGAATTTGTGTGAATTTGGTTCAGTTTTTGTGTGAATTATTCAGTTTAGTTACTTCATAAATTTGTGTGAATTTGGGTTCAATTTTTGTGTGAATTATTCAGTTCAATTACTCTGTAAATTTGTGTGAGTTTGGGTTTAGTTTTTGTGTGAATTTGGGTGGTAAACTGAACTACCACATCCTCAAAGTACACAAAAGCTACATGCATGGACCAATACCATGTAGCTATGCTTGACATGCGGCCCTGAAAATTTATCTCCTATAAAATAGGAAAACTACTTTAAATAGCAAGTTCTCGAAATCTAACCAAAATAATTTTGTCAAGCTCTACCCACAACTAAAACTGACATGCACCTATAAATGGAACCAACATGATGAAATATGGCACATACAAATCTAGGGGTTGAAATGCCCTTAATGCACATTAGACATCCAATGATCCAAATCACATCTGAATGCATTCACCAATTTTAAGAGCTTTAGTAGGCAGACATCGACATATGTAGAGCATCTAGCTTGGTGGGCATTAGGGTTTGTGAGAAAGAGTTAGTAGATCGTAGAGTATTGACTTATTTCAGCCTTTACAGAAAATTTAATTGATTTTTAGTTAAGAATCATACAAATTTTAAAGTAAATTCTACTAATTTTCATAATTTAAGGGTAGTTTCGATCCAGAAATAAAGAATGAATAAAAGGAATAGGAGCTTGCCGATCATGACATCACTGCAAGGATTTTAGAGTGTCATTTTTATTCCATTGGAGTCCAGTGAGGTGCACAGTATTCTCATAACAACCTTGGTGACCACAATGTTAGACATTTTGAACATTTAAGCCTCTCATTTGGGTCTTCTACCTCTTCTTCTTTATTATGATAAATGGCCTCCCAAATTCATCAAATGCCAATGCCATCCCTACAAATAGTAACAAAGTGTGGCACAGAGATTAAAGAATAAACTTAAAAGCAAGGATGAAAAAAAAAGTGAATTATGTACCAGAGATCTGAGGTGTGTACTTCTCCATGTATGGAAGAAGACTAAAAGTGGAGTGGAAATGCAACGAGGTTAGAAATGAAACATACCTGGGCACCATTAATGGACTGAAGATCCAATGGTGGGGTTCGATATCAGTCTGCTACTGGTAAAACCTTAATTCACATCTCTCTTCAATATCCTTTTCCCTCCCGCTCTGTAAAGGTGAAAATGTGCTACTTGTTTTCCCTCTACCCTATGAAAATTGAAAATATACTACTTGTTTTAATATCGTTTTCCCTCCCGCCCTGTGAAAAGTGAAAATGTTCTAGTAGTTTTCCCTTTGCCCTATGAAAAGTGAAAATATACTACTTGTTTTAGAACGTAAAGCTGAATTTTTTCAAAAATGTTAAAATTTTCCTCCCTAAAAAACAATAAATACAACATTTATATATTATAGAGTAGATGTGTAGGTGTAATGTAAGTATGTAAACAATTTTAAATATGGGCTTAGTTAAATAATAATAGTAATAATAATAATAATAAAAGTCAAAAGTATGGAGATGAGTGCAAAAATCTAAATGTTGGCTAAATTAATAAAAAAAATAATAAAATTCAATCTGTTATATTTTGATTTTGTTATTAACTTGTGAATAGGTTTTGTTACAATACCATGCACCAATACCATGGCTTATCAATACCTCAAGCCCAAAAACCATAACTTATTTCATGACCAAAATATTTTATAACAATATGACAAGATTCTTAACCATGGATATTCACCCCCCACTTTATAGTGGATATTATTAACTTGTAAAACTTTGGCTTTGTTATAATACCATGGGCCAATACTATGGCTTATCTACCACCTTCTTTAAGAACATAACTTATTTCACAATAAAAATATTTTATAACAATACGAAAATATTCTTAACCATGGATATTATTAACTTGTAAATAGACTTTGTTACAATACCATGGCTTATCAATACCACATGCCCAAAAAACAAAACTTATTTCAAAATCAAAATATTTTATAAGAATATGACATGATTCTTAATCATGGATATTCACCCCTGATTTGTCATTGATATTATGAATAGGCTTTGTTACAATAGCATTGGCTAATACCATGGCTTATCAACACCACATGCCAAAAAAATCATATCTCATTTCACAATCTAAATATTTAATAACAAATTATATGAAAAGATTATTAACCATCGATATTCACCTCCACTTTACCGTGGATATTATTGACTTGTAGATAGGCTTTGTTACAATACCATGGACTAATACCATGGCTTATTAATACCACATGCCCAAAAACCATAATTTATTTCACAGTAAATTTATTCTAATTTTATTTTATTTTATAACATTTTTTATTTGAAGCTATTAGGAAAAAGGGTTGTCATTAGTTTTGAGATATATATAAACCCTCTATCCTCACAACTACTAAAATTATTCCCATATAAATTAAATTAAGGTTTTACTAAAATTAAAAATGAGAATACTTTTATATTTAAAGAAGTGAAATTTATCTAATACAAATATTAGTAAGAACCAACATAGATCTATCTTAACTAAGGATCCAAGTGATGATAGCAAGCAAATTGAATGGAAGAGAGGGGGAGGGAGATAGTGACAAAGATGGAGGGTGGAGAGAGTGATAGAGAGAGAAAAAGAGAGAGTTAGGGAGTGATGGGGGGAGATGGAGAGGAGGAGGTAGGAAGAGAGAGAGGGGAGAGAGAGAATAAGAGAGGGGGGAGAGAGATATGGAGTTGGAGGGGGAGAGAGAGAAGAAGAGAGGGGGGAGAGAGAGGGAGGAAATAACTAAGGCATAGGGAGATAGAGGTGGAGAGAGAGAGGGAGTGATAAGGGATAGATGGAAAGAGAGAGAGGGAGAGAATAGAGGAGGGAAGAGAGAGAATAGGTGGGGATAAATATAGGGAGAGAAGGGAAAAAGATAGAAAGGGAGGCACATAGATGGAGGGGGGAGAGAGAGAGTGATGGGGGGGGATAGAGGGAAGTGAGAGAGAAAAGGAGAGAGAGGACTAAGGGAGAGGAGAGAGAGATGAAGTTGGAGAGGGAGAGAGAGAGAAGGAAGAAGAAAGACATAGAGGGACAAAGGTAGTGAGAGAGAGGGAGTGACACGGGAGCGATGGAGAGAGGAGAGGTAGAAGGAAGAGAGAGAGGTAGAGAGGAAGAGGGAAGGAGAGAGAGATAGATATGGAGAGAGACTGTGTATGTTTGGGGGGTAAGATAGAGAGAGGGAATAAGAAAAAGACACATAGACACAAATATAGATATTATATAGTATTATGTAGCCAATCTAGATCCATCTTAAACTGGATCTATCAAGTGCCAAAAAAGAGGTTTTCACATCAAGAGATTGGATCCCTATCGATGCTTCGTAGATCCAGGTTAACATGGATCTAGGCTGGCTTAATAAGTTTGTCGTTGTATTTGATAAACTAACACTTTTTTTATGGTTGTGTTTGAAAACATTTTTTCCATATCTGGTGTATTTATCATAATAATAATAATCTAATTTTAATTTAATTTTAAGCTTACCTTTTTTATGCAATGATTTTGTTGTTAGTTTATGGATATAGACATGTTATACTTTTGGAGTTTGAAAAGGAAACATGTGCTCTTAACTTGGTTGTATTGAAAACATTTAAGTGTAAGAAAGAAACATGCCCTCTTAACTTGGTTGTATTGAAAACATAAGTGTTCTTGTATACTAGGTGGGTGCAAACAAGAGAGAGTATATGGTAAGTGGATTAAATAGTTAAAAACAAATGTTAGTTAAGGAGAAAGTTAAAAAAATCTAACAAATAGGCTAGGGTTAGGATATTATTTTTTTGGGACATCTAAAGTTGAAGGTACATTTTATGGAGGTGTAATCTAAGCCCTTGGGTGTAGGGCACATATTATGGGTATATTGGACTTTTGGTGTGTGTTAGTGGTGTCAACTAGTGGTGGAGTGTCCAACCAATGAGTAGGCAAAGTTTTTTATTTACAAGGTTGGCATCAATCAAGTATTCTCCCTCTCTACCCAACTCTAAAATGAGGAGTGTGGATAATGGACTTATTATTGTAACAAATTGCAAATATTTGATTATCTTTAAGTTCAAGGGCTTGAAGTGGCTACCTCAACCTACAAATATTTAAAGGAAGTATGTGTTTTTCAATTCAACCCTTATGGTCAAGGAGCTACAAAAGAGGAAGGCCTTATGGCTATTTTTAAGGGGTTGTAATGACCCTCGTCTTGTGGTAAATATGTAGATATGATGCTAATGGTCCTGATCTTAGTACATTCATGTATATAATGTAAATATTTTCCTATCACCTTGCATTGTGTAAATATGATAAATATTTTGTGGTTACTCTGATGTACATGTTGAAGTTCCACTTGCATGATTATGGGAGACACTTCTTAGTTATCCTTGTGTACATGGGAAGATCATAATTACTCTATGCAATAAAAACACCTAGTAATATTTTGACACTGAACACTATACAATAAAATTAACCCTAATATCTTAGTGAAGAAAAAGTAACTAGCTAGACTCTGGAAGGGTTTTTGGATTGACTGTTAGTGAAACTCATTGCAGTTAGGTGTGCCAATGTGTGGTGAGGGTTAGTGAGTGCTAGGGAAACACAAGGGAGCACTAGGTCAAAATGCATGGAAATGAATGAATAAGAGTGTGTGACAAGGAATGTCAATGAGTTCCAGGTGTGACATGAGGGGAGTGACATGGTATGCTAAGCAATGCTAAGTCATTCTATTGTGCCAGAGTGACACGCAGCCAATATGTGCTAGGTGCCAAGGTGTGCCAAATAGTGCTAGGAAGTGTTAGGGAGCATTAGGGAAATGCAAGGGAGCACTAGGTGAAAATAATGAATTCAAATGAATGATTAAGAGTTTGTGATAGGAAGTGTCAGTGATTTCAGGGTGTGCTAAGGAGGGAGTGATAAGGTATGTTGGGCAGTGCTAAGGCATTCTAGAGGCTAGGGAAACATGACAAGTTGTGCTAGGTGCTAAGGTGTGCCAATTCATGCTAGGGAGAGTTATGGAGTGTCAGGGAAAAACAATGGAGCACTAGTTTTAAATGCATGGAAATGAAAGAATAAGAGTGTGTGACAGGCATTGTCAATGAATTCTAGGTGTGCTACGGAGGGAGTGACAAGGTATGCTAGGTAGTTCCGAGGAATGCTATAGTGCTAGGGTGACATGCCAAGATGTGCCAAGTCCTAGGGTGTGCCAATGTGTGTCAAGGAGTTCCATGAGAACACAAGGGAGAACTAGTTCAAATTGCATGGAAATGAATAGATAAGAGTGTGTGATAGGGAGTGTCATTAAGTTACAATTGTGTTAACGAGTGAGTGACAAGGGTATATGCTAAGCAATGCCAAGGCATGCTAGAGTGTTAGGGCATGTTAGGGAGTGGTAGGGTCTATTAGGGCATGGAAAATCATGCCAAGGAATGTAGGGGATGATAATGTGTGCCATGTAGTGCCAATGAATTGTTATGCGTGCCAGATGTTATGGTATGTGAAGATGTAAACTATGTTTCTTAGTTGTTTTATGCGCACTGTTGGATGTGAGCCTTGACTTGGTAACTTGTTAAGTGGGATGAGTTAATATTGGACATGAGAAGCCTAAGATGATTTATAGTCCATTAAGGGAACAAGGCATAATCTATTTGTAGTAAATGTAACTTGGTAAAGTTGTTGTAGTTGAGGCAGGACTTGGTTGGGTTCCTTAGTCAAAAAGAAAATAAGGGTAGTTATGAGGGAATGATAATTAAGGAGTGCCATGGCATGACAAGGAATGAAAATACATGCTCACATATGTCAGATAGTGTCAATGCATGTCAAGGAGTGTTTGGGAGTGTTAGGGAATCATAAGGGATAACTAGGTCAAAGTGCATGGAAATGAATGAATAAGATATTATGCTAGGGAGTGTTAATGAATTCTAGGTGTCCCATGGACGAAGTGTGTTATGAGAATTTCATATTAGGACTTGTAGGAGGAAAGCCTATGATTGTGATAAGAGGATGGAAAAAGAAGTTTGAGACAAAGTGAGACTTTGGTCTAGGCAAAACACTATTTTTTCAATGACTTGGTTGGGTTCCCAAGTCACAAAAAAGTAAGGTTATATATGAGGGCATGAAAACTAGGGAGTTCCAAGGTGTGCAGGGAATTTCAAGAAGTGCTAACACATGTTATAAAATTCCAAGGAATGTTAGGCATGTCAAGACACGCCAAGTGCTGAGGCATGCCAATGTGTGCTAGGTTCTAGGATGTGGTGCCAACACATGCTAGGGATTTCTAAGGAAACACAAGGGAGGACTCTTTTCAATTACATGTCAATGAATGAATGTGTGTGTGTGATAGGGAGTGTTAACAAGTTATAGGTGTGCTAAGGAGGGAGTGACAACATATGATAAGCAGTGCCAATAGACGATAGCATGCTAGGAAATCCTACTAAGATGTGACAAGTGCCATGGTGTGCCAATGTGTGCCAAGGAGTGTTAAGGAGTGCTAGGGAAACACAAGGGAGCACTAGGTCATAATGCATGGAAATGAAGGAATAAGAGCATGTGGCATGGAGTGTTAGTGAGTTCCAAGTGTGTTAAGGAGGAGTTACAAGGCATGCTTGGCAATGCTAAGGAATTCTAGAGTTCTAGGGCAACATGCGGCCAAGATGTGCCAACGCGTGTAAGGAAGTGTTAGCTGGGAGTGCCAAGGAAACACAAGGGAGAACAATGTCAAAATGAATCGAAATGAACAAATAACAGTTTTTTATTATAATTTTTAGTGAGTTCTAGGTGTGCTAAGGACAAATTGACAAAATATGCTAGGAGTGTTAAGGCATGATAGAGGTTAGGGCAACATGCCAAGATGTCATAGGTGCTAGGGTGTAACAACACATGTCAAGGAGTGATAAGGAGTGCTAGGGAAACACAAGGGAGAACTAGGTAAAAATGCATGGAAATGAATGAATAAGAGTTTGTGACCAAGAGTGTCAGCAATGTCTAGGTGTGCTAAGGAGAGAGTGACAAGGTATAATACATAGTGCCAAGGAATGCTAGAGTTTTAAGGCGGTAGGCCAAGATGTGTCAGGTGATAGGGTGAGCTAGGGAGTGTTAAGGGGTGTCAAGGAAACATAAGGAAGAACTAGTTCAAAATGCATGGAAATTAATGAATAAGAGAGTGTGAGAGGGAGTTTCAATGAGTTCTAGGTGTGTTAAGGAGGGAGTGACAAGGTTATATGCTAGGCAATGCCAAGGTATGATAAACTACCAAGGCATGTTAGGAAGTGCCACGGTGTGCTAGGGAGTCTCAAAGCATGCCAAGAAATGTAGTGGATGTTAACGCATGCCACATAGTGCCAAGGCATTCTAAGACATGTTAGGTGCTATGGCAGGTCAAGATGTAAATTGTGTTGCTTAATTGTTTTAGACCAAGGTTGGATGTGATGAGCCTTGTCTTGGTAACTTGTTAAGTGGGATGAGTGAGATTGTACATGAGTACCCTAAGATGAGTTACAAGTAGTTCTTAGGTGAACAAGGCATATGTTGAATTTCCATGACACATGAGAATCTGGGTTTGGCCTTAGAATTTTTTATGCAAACACACTCAAGTACCACAACACATCTACTATGCAAAACAAAATCTACCATGAAAGAAAAAGTAATGGATTGAATGCACATAGTTTAGGGCTTGCACATCTTCATATGTTAATGCTTATTATTATGATATACAATAGCCATTTATATGTCTAGTGTAAGACTCCTCTAGAGATTTCTATCCAACAACAACATCTCTGTGGTAAAAGGTGTACTGTCAGAGGTTGCTCCATGAAAAAATAGCAACCAAAAGGGACCTTACTGTGCACACAGATGAAGAATTAAGAATATTGTTATCTATGAGTGTTGATGTGGAGGTATGGGACAAAATTACATAGGCAACGAACCTTTTTGTTCAACCAATCAAGATCTAAAAAGGAAAATGTGTGATTATATATACATGTGTGATAATATTTGTAGAAATGCCAACCTAACCCACAAATTTGTTGACATTTTGCTGGAGTTGGCCTATAATTGTTCCTAAATTTAATAAACATGTAAAATAGGACTGACTTTTCAATGCAAAATATAAATTGATAGGAACATGGCCAAATTGTGAAAGTGTAAAAATTGGTATGGTTTAAAGGGACCAATCCCTTTGAAAAATCTTAAATCTGGTAATGAAGGTTGAGCCTTGTTCTAGAACCCCTTTGGGCATCCATTATAGGAATTGGTGTAGGATGCAACACTTCAAAATAATTTTTGTAGCAATGATGTCAACACTTGTATAATGACATGGGGTTGGAGTTGGCCTGTCAAAGATCATTGGTCTACTTTGGAACTTCTCTAAGGTGATGCCTTAGATGATTTGGAGTACAAGGGCATGATTTGATATTTATTTTGCATTGAAGAAGCTTTGGAGGCTAGATACTGTAGAAAAACCCCTTGTTCTAAACAGGGAAGCACATGCCACTGAAGAAAGTAACATCAAGTACATAGATTTGAAACTCAAATCACATCATTATTTATTACTCTTTGAAACAAGAAATAACTAAAAATTTCAAACACTACTATTCACTTTTCCTTTAGTCTGGAAGGTACAATGAAGCTGGAAACATGTACAACAATGTCTCAACTTTCTTAACTCCTAATCCTAATGCACCTTCCTTACATGGATAGACAAGACAATTAAAGTCTGCCACTAGTGAATATGATATGAGATATGCAAACATGCTTCCTTATCTAAGGCTGAGAATTAATAACTAGGTAAGTGCTCCTTTTAACTGTGCATGCAAAACCTAAATAAAGTAAAGAGTTTCGCTACTCCAGGTGCCAGAAACGAATCCACTGCCTACGGTAAGTGCTTTTCCTAGAACAAGATATTAAGGACTCATAAACTTTGTTGCTTCCTTCAAGAGAGGTGTATGCCAAACAAAACTAAGATATCATGCACTATCCTCCAATTCATTCACCTTTAACAGAAATCGTGTGCCTAGAAAAAGACAAGAGACCAATATCCAACAGAATTCACTAACCAACTAGAGATCCTTGTCCTCAAACAGCGAGATAATAAGGAAATGTCAACTAGGGTGGAATATTGCACCACCAAAATTGACAAGAGATAGAAGGGGTCAAAAATTATCAGACCAAATGCTCAAGAACAAATGAATTAATCCACAATTGGTGATCCAAAATGAATTCAATCCTTATTTATTTATATATTTTCCAGAGGGGTTTCATATTCTTAAGTGATTGAGTAAACCTTACTCCAAACCCTAAATTTGGGTTTTTTAAGCCCATTTTCCCCAAAAATTGCCCAACAATGGGTATTTTGGGGTTTTTTCCCCTTTATAGAGGACTATAGTCTACGGGGATGGATAGGTTATTACATCCCATTCATCCTCAATTTGTAGAGGACATTATATGGCACCTAATAAAAGAAGCAATGCTTTAGTTTGGGAGATAATAACTAAATTCTTATTTCTTTCCACATAGGACATACATCTTGCAAAAATGATCATGGGGTACAAATACTACAAAAGGCCTAAATCTTACTAGCATTGTCATAGTCCAAGAATAAAAACCCTTTCAGGTGAAACAAGGTCAGTACCACATACTACAAGCACAAATGACAAATTAAAAAACAATATACTTATTCAATGAACAAATGGTGAATTATATTAACACACTTTAAATTTAATAGCTCTTGAGTTGCAGTGTTAATCAAAATTTCTCAGGTTGGATCATAATTAAGTACTCAATGTTGTTTTGGGTCCAATTTGGGGAAAAGGAGGAGCTCTTGGTGACAATGGGATGATCAGGATTTTCAGAAGGGAGCTCTATTATGCTTTTCAACATACAAGCCATTCATTCTAGTGGAGGAGATATAGAGAAGCCTCTGATAAGGACCTTTCCAAGATCAATTTGGAGGAAAATCCATTTTCAAAGCTTAAACATAGTTCTAGATTCAAACAAGAGTAGTCATTTTTCAAAACAATTATTAATTCCAAAGAAATTGGAGCCAAGCTGACATGTTGACCATTTATTCTTCTACTGGACAAGGAAGCATTTATGAAAAGTCCTTGGTCCTTTGATCCAGTATTTGATGCAAATATCTTGATTAGAAATGTAATAAGAGATGCAATTTATATTAAGGAAAAGGGAAAAGTAGAGGGCCAATTAACAATTACCTTTAAAAAACTCTCAATAGAATCCTAACATATTTGAAATGGAAAAGGATAACTCCATGGTTATTTTTTGCTTTAGAAACTTTGCTAATTTCCATAATTGAAGCATGTATTCATGCCTTGAAAGAAGCTCACAAATGCTTTTGATATTGGTTGAAGCAAAGAAAATGTGCAAAGTTACACTCACATAGAGGTATGGTAAAAAAGTATGTGGAGCTTGTTGTCCTAGACTCCAAAAAAAGAATGGAAAAAAGGTGAAGACCCAAAGTCGAAAGGTATGTGTAGCTTTTGTCATGCAGAGGTAGGTGTTAACTCCACACTCTATAGTGAAGGCTTTGCGGCACAAGTGACACAAAGGTTTGGATGTAGAACTTTGGATTAAAAGGAGTGGAGCTTGATGCTACATGTCCACTATTACCCCACCTTCTGTATGAGTTACAAGGGAATAAAAATAATGAGATACAACAGATACAGAGTAGATACTATTGTTATTCAAATTTAGTAAAAAATATTACTCTGTCTTCCTCGACATAAAAGAAACATCTTCCATAAAATATTTTCTCCATGAACCTAATTTAAAATGAATCTCTTCTGTTGACGCACCCATCCACAAAAAGAAATGATGTCAATGGGCCAATTTCATTTTAGAAAAATCACAATTAGTTTCAATTGTAAGATCTCCTATTTTCAGTTCAAATTTCAGTTACAAGCAGTGAAACAGGACTCGCTAATCAATCGTAATTAATCACAAGTTGGAATCAACCCACTCTCCAAATGATCCGATCTAAATATTTGTGAGTCAAACTCATGTTGACCAAGTTTAACTCATGGTCAATGCAATTTTGACTTGAGACTTCCAATTAAAGAAGATTCCTACAATTGATTCCAATTTATTCGATTTTCAGCCTTGACTCAACAAGCACGAGTTTTTCAAGTTTAGGTATGCCACATTGCTAAAAACTAAATGTCATTTGTTCCAAGATTTATTTCTCATTTCTCAGGCCCAAAACTCATATGTCGAGACCTTCAGTAATCAAACACTACTCACTATTACATAGTCCAGACTCAATATCGGGGAACCGCCAAGGTGAGCCTAAGTCCAGACTCCATATCGAGTAGTCACCAATGTGTCCTCTATCCATACTCCATATCAAACCTCAGGAAATCGTGCGTCACCTTCATCGTGTGTTACCATTAGGCTTAACCGCTTCACTATTAAAAAATCGAGGTACATTGGCACTTGGCTTAAATAATAGGTATATTACTATATTGAAGTTTCAATGTTGTTTTCAATGGCAAGTTTCAAGTTTCATTGTTCAACAATCGAATGTTCGGTGTATTCCTTTGGTTATGACTTTTAAACCCTATAAATGGGGCTTAAATAGATTTTAAAAATGCACTAAGAAATGGTTTCATACCAACCATCGACCAAGTCATCAAGCATTCCTTCCTTGGTATATGTCTTGCCAACTTCAAAGGCTTTAACCATGCGTTCACAACTTTGGGTATTTTTGTTCTTCTAGAATCTGTTATTGATGTATTGGTTTAGTTGTCTTATGCTAAACGAACTTGCAAATTCAAAATTACAATGCAATATATGTGGATAATATTTCCTTTAAGTAGCATTTCCTCATATATACCTAACTGTGTTTCAAGATCATAATGATATATTAGGTCGGAATGTGCTTGTGTTGCTGGACAGACTCCTCTTTGATCCTTAACAAACCTCATATCTTTTAAAACCAACCCTCTTTTTTTGCGAAGTTGTATATGGAATTTTTAATTTTAACTTTTTTATTGTATTTTAGAGGAGCCAAATTAAATAGAAGGCACAACTCCAAATCTAAATAAAAGCCACAATTTACACACAAATCCAAAACAACAACAATGTCGAGAGAGAAGGACTTTGCTTGGGCTTATTATGACAAGATTCTTGGAGACCCTAAGCTCCTTTGTAAATTTTGCAATGCAAAATGTAGTGGAAGCATTTATAGATTCAAGCACCACCTTGCACAAATACTTGGCCATGATATAAGTTATTTAACTTTTATTAATTTTTTAAAATTGTTTATATATAAATTTGTTTTATATTTTTGTTTTATATAAACTATATTAATATGATTAAATTTGTTTTTAATTTTATGATTTTGAATCTGTCCAATATTTATTTATCAAATATTACGGAGATTAGTTGTAAGTGTAAATTTTTTTTCTTTTTATGTTTTTATTAATTCTTTTCAAATAAATACAATTTTTTTTTGTAATAAAATCGATTAATTTATATCATTTATTTCTTTTTTTATTCTAATTCAAAACTAATTTTAAATTTAATTTAAAATTAACAATTTAATATAAAACAAATTTAATATTACAACATTTCCTCTATAGAATATTATAAAGCTATACCACTATTATTATTTAAATTAAAAATACTACATATTTCATCTTATTTTAAAATTAAAATTCATTTTATATCTCTTTTTAAATTTTTTCTCTACACTTGCATAACTCATGATTCAAATTTTTGTGTATTGTATATAACACTAGATGGGTATTGAAAAATAATCCAACAATCTCAATTTCACCTTATTTTAAAATTAAAATTCATTTTATATTTCCTTTTTCAATTTTCTTTACACTTACATAACTCATGAATCAATTTCACTTTATTTTAAAATTAAAATTCATTTTATATCTCTTTTTAAATTTTCATTACTTGCATAACTCATGATTCGAATTTTTGTGTATAACACTATCTAGATGGGTGAACTACACGTTGAAAAATAATGCAACAATCTCGATAATCAATAGAAAAATGATAATCACTTATCAGTATGAGATGGCAAGGATAGTCATAAGTGTTTTCATTTTTTCACCGAGAAAAATGTATAAGGGAGAAATCAATTTATATATAAGAATAGATTTTAAATTGAATGTTAAAATTAAATTTTATTATTAATAATAATGAATTATTTTATTATTATTATTATTATTATTATTATTATTATTTTGAGTGGATTTATATATCCATAGATTAATTGAGCGTATATTTATTTATATAAGTTAATAAATGAAATTACATAATAATATATATTTAAAATTATATATATTATATATATATATACATTTTGTATGGTCTTTGACTATTTTATCTTTGGAGATAATATCATCATGTACAATATGTATATTTTTTCGTTAGAGTTTAACTTTATCAAAGTATTTTTTGGTGATGTTGTCTTTTTTCTCTTTTTGAAATTACAATGTGAGATCATTTATCAAATTTTTATGTACTTCTCAATTCTAGAATGCATTTATATTTTTACCCCATACATGTCTATGACTTCTTCATTCTTCTTGCAAGTTCTCTCCTCGTGTCTTTTAGTAGTTTGTTCATATAAGATCCTTGTTTCTTCTTGATTTTGATAATGGTTATTTTCTTCTTCTTAATCTCTTGAATTCATCCAACAACTTTTTGTTATGGTTTCATAATCTACATATTGTTTCATGTTTATTTTTAATTCTTCCCTTGAATCATCATTTTCTTAGTTCTCATTGCTATTCTTTTTTTGTTTTAATTGTTGAACCACCTTAATGGGTGCCTCATAAATGTCTCATATCTTATATAGATCATCACTGATCTAGATTTATGAACGAACAAAATGAAATACATACTTAAATAATAACACATGGATACAATGAAACTGAACTTCAATTAATAAATAGCAAATGCTAAAAACTATTTACATACAAAATGAAAACAAACTAGCTCAGGTGATGGTAACTTATCTTTGAGAAGAGATGTGATGGATACATGGCTTCTGAACCAAGTTACAATGAGGCTCTGCAGCCTTTTTGTCATGAATAAACAATGAGAAGCCTTAAACATCCAAAATACCAACCCTAAGAGATGAACCACCAAAAGCTTGTGGGTCTTGATGGGGTTAGCTGGAATGCCAACTTCCTGAGGTTGTATCTTTCACATACGAACTTTGTTTGGTGTGCACGATAACGCATCAGAATGGTCTATCTCAGGACAAAAAATTTCGAATGAAAATAGTGTCCTATAATAATTTATTGTTTCCCTAGAAAACGTTGTTTAGGGCCTCAAAACAACTTAGGAAGTTCAAGACTTGAAAACATGCCAAAAATAGAAAATTGTCAAAATAGGAAACTATGCTAGAAAATATGAAATTGAAAGGAAACAATGCTAGGGGTCCAAGTGGAATAGGTGGGTAGCCACCCATATCCACATGGATTAGTCTCCCCCCACCAATGGTCCCCATTACGTTGAGTGCCTCAATGAGATGGGGAAACTTTTGCTGAACTTGGACCTTGGTGAGCTACTTGCCTTTGTGTAGGAGACGACCGACTTTGATAACCCAATACAACTATATCATCTATTGGTGAATGTTATTGGTCTGTGTCCATGCTCCGATCAATTATGGCTCATTCAATGTAATTTGGGTTAAGCTTTGCTGGTGTCAGCTACTCAATAATATTTGATGTGTCCAATAATGGTGGAAAGCATGATCGAAGGTGGTCCACATTGAATACTGGGTATAGTACAAGGAATGAGGGGATACATAGCTCAAAATAATTGTCACCCACATCCTTGGTGATGGTGTAAGGCCCATATCGAAGTGGTCAAAACTTTAGATGAGCTCTGGTAAGGAATTCCTTTTGCAAATGCAACCAAACCTTGTCGCCCACTTGAAACTTATGTGGCACCTGATGTTGATCATGACATTGTTTGTACTTATTATTGGCTTTATCCAAGATATCATTAACCTACCCATCGATGTGTTGAATTTGTTCAATAAACTTGATGGCCTTATCAACTTCATATTGAACTTATGAAAATTCTGTCTGTGTAGTTGCAAGAGGCATTGTAACATCAATGGGAAAAAATGGTTGAAATTCTAGGCCCACCTAAAAGGGGATGTGGCAAATTGAGCTATGGAGAGCTTTGTTGTAGCTATGTTGGACATAGGGAAGCCTCTCATCCCATGTTTGTGGATTCTTAGATTTGTACGTGCGTAGTATGTACAGTATCATCTTGTTGATGATATGTGTCTGTCCATCAATCTAGGGGTGGAATGCAGTTGTCTTAGTGAGGTTGGTTTCCAATAATGATTAGAGGCTTGACCAAAAATTGCTTAGGAACGTACTATTGTGATATGATATAACGGTTTGCATGATCCTAAAATGTACCCACATTCATATGAAGAAGAGTTTGGCAGTGGATTATGTTGTGATACTCTTCTTATAAGCAACTAATATGGCCATCTTAGAAAATCTATTAATAACCACAAATACACAATCATTACCATACTTGGTAGAAGGAAGGAGAGACATATAGCCCATGGAGATGGATTCCTAAGGCCAAATAGGAGTAGGAAAAATGTAAGGCCTTTCTTCTTAATGGTTGGCTTGGCAATGGCATAGGTAGTGCAGGATCTGATATATTTTACAACATCCCGTTAGAGCTTTGGCCAATAAAAATATTTCTACAGTACTACCAGTGTCTTTTCCACACCAAAATGTCCTATGGCCTAGCTGTAATGAACCTCCCAAATTAACTTGGCACACTCACTTTAAGGACTAGAAAGATGTTCCATATAGAACAATAATCCATCCTGAAAGTGGAAGTCTGGAACTAGCTTTCCAACCATCAACATATTGTAGGTGGCAGTGAATTCCAATTCATTTTCATATATCTACAACCATCCAAAGGTATCATGGCCACAAGAGTTGAGGACTGTGCTTAGTGCCATAATTGAGGGCTGATTGAGGTAGTCTACGATGTGATTGGTGCTACCTTTCTTATATTAATGTTAAAATGGAATTGTTTTAGGCATGTGGACCATTTATGATAGTGATCATTCTAAAACTTCCCTTATGTCTACATAAATTGAAGGGGTTGGTGATCCATGTGGATGATCTTCTACTTCTCCAAAATATAATGTTTCCATTGTTAGAAGGCCTGCACAATGGAATACATGTCCTTATCATAGATGGGGTACCTTCAAACAGTATCAGAGAGAGTCTCATTATGATATGCCACTAGATTCCATTAATGAGTGAGGATTGCACCAATAGAATAATCATAGGCACATGTCTCAATTTCAAATGGTTGTTGTAGGTTTGGAAAGGTGAGGATCGGTGCAGAGCAAACGAAATTTATAGATCAATGAATGCCTTATGTTGTGACTTAGCACATTTTTTTTTCTTAATGGTTGGCACGGTGATTGAATAGGTAGTGCAAGATCTGATATATTTTCCATCATCCTGTTAGATCTTTGACCAATAAAAAAACTTTTGCAATACTGCCACTATATTTTCCCCACTAAAGTGCCCTGCGACCCAACTTTAATGTGCCTTCCAAACCAGCTTGGCACACTCGCTTGAACGAACATGAAGATGTCCCAGATAGCACAACAATCTGTCCTAAAGGTGGAAGTATGGAATTGGATTTCCAACCATCAAGATCTTGTAGGTGGCAGCAAATTCCAATTCATTTTCATATAGATGTAGCCATCCATAGGTCTCTTTCCCACAAGGGTTAGGAACTATGCTTAGTGCCATAATCTGGGGTTAATTGAGGTAGTCTATGATGTGATTAGTGCTAATCTTCTTATATTTAATGTTTAAATGGAATTGCTGCAGGTATGTGGACCATTTTTTATGGTGATCATTCTACAACTTCCCCTGTGTCTACATAAATTGAAGGGGCCAATGATTCATGTGGATGGTCGTAACCTTCCCCAGAATATAATGTTTCCATTACTAGTAGTTCTGCACTATGGAATACATTTCCTTAGCATAGGTCGGGTAACTTCAAACAGTATCAAAGATTTTCTCACTGTGATATGCCATTAGATGCACTTGTTGAGTGAGGAGTGCATCAATGGCATAATCACAGGCATCTATCTCAATCTCAAATGGTTATTACAGGTCTAGCAAGGTGAGGAATGGTGCAGAGCAAAGAAAATGTCTTAGTTTAATGAATGCCTTATGTTGTGTCTCAGACCAAAATAAATTTGATTTCACTCCATCCTTGGTAACATGACCTAAGCGCCAAGTGATATGAGAGAACCCCAACACGAATCTTCAATAGAAATTGGCAAGGCCCAATAATTTACGAAGCTCTATTAGAGTCGTCAGGGCTAGCCAATATTGAATTACTTGGATCTTAGCTAGATCCACATGCATTCCTTTCTCATCAATTATGTAGCCCAGATATTGGACCTGGTCCATGCCAAAGGAGCACTCTCGGTTGGAACATAGCTTGTGTTGCAGCAAGGTTTGAAGGACCTACTGAATATGTTGCATGTTCTTTACCCAACTCTTTTTCTAGTTGAGGATATCATCAGGATATACATACTACAAGGAAAATACTTTCGAGAAGAGGTTATAACAAAGTTTTTTAGTGTTATAAATTGACAAAAATTGTCAAAAAAACATCCGCTAAAACATTTTTTGTGGTAGCAGATGGTTTAGCAAGATTATAATGGAACTTCATCACAACTGAAAAAATATGGGAAACCAGAGGTTTTAGTAGATTTTTTTAATGGTGCGCTTAATGAAAAATAACATTGGTGCACTAAATACATAAATCCACCAGGTCTATATACATAACTATAAGAACTAATGCATTGATTGCAAAGAAAACTGATGCCACAAATGTATACCGCCTGATGCAAGCATATATATATATATATATATATATATAAACAAATTCCTGAGGGAGTTTTTTTAGTAAGGGCACCGGGGTAGGAAAAAAATTATTGCAAACTAGATTCTTTTATTTAAACTCGCAACTCCGATGTTTATGATTTGTATAAAAGCATTGGTGAGCTACTAATATAAAATATTTGGTGATATTAATTTGAACAATGCACTACGGGCGTTAGTTATATGAAAGCATTGGTGCTTTAAGAATTACAATGTGTTGAGACGTTAATTGCAAACAATACCGATGCTTGAAGAATATAACACCCTGATGTTATCGTTTTCAGAAAAGGCACCGACCATGAAAAAAATTGTTGTAACAATGGTTTTAGATAACATAACACACTAGTGCGTGTTTATGTTATGGACACACTGGTTTTTTGTATGAGATTTTCTCTTTTCTAAAAACATCAACCCATGACAGTGCAATTATTGTGATTTTTGAAATGTGTTATTCATCGAAAAATCGATATGTATCTTATAACCATATTCATATAAATTAAATTTTAATTAGTGCATTTGTATATGAGTTTGGCTTAATTTGTTATATTATCAGATTTCACATCTCTTCATTATAATATTTAATCAATTGTGTAATATTTCACAACGACATTGGATAATGCAATAGAATAAATTAAAGTGTATTCTATTATATATCAATAAGAGGCTCTTAGTCATACAAAATGGGATTGTTAATGGTAACCCCTTGCCTTTCAATTGGGACACTATGTCCATTACATTAAATAAAATGTCTGATTTTCACATACAATTATTTAAAAAAAAACAATAGCTTGCATTAATATCCAAATAGATCATCATTCTTCGCTGGAATTGTTGTCAATGCATGAGCTACTTCCATAACAGGGGTTATTTGGAAGAGTGTTTTGTTGATTGCATCGACTGTTTTTGTCTTCTTGATCTTGTTCCATCTGCAAACATAAAAACAAAGGGTAATGAGTGTATCTACATTGGTGAGAATAATGAAAATTGAAATGAATAATATACATCAATGTAAATCGAATAACAATGTACCATAGCAAGAAGTGACTCATGAACTGTACATATAATTTCAAAACCAAGTGTTATGAATTGTTGCAACAACTCTTTTATTGTTGTAGTTCTATATTTTGCTTCCTGCAAGTTTTATACTCCATTATATATAATAGATTTAATATAAAGTTTTTTTTTTGTTCTATTAAATATAAAATTAGATAATTAAAACAACATATACAACTACAAATTCCACAATTAATTTTTGATATGCCAACCTAAACTCACAACCCATATTTAACACAATTTCAATCGATTCTTTTGATGGCTCTTCTTTGTATGTTAGCACCTCTTTGAAGACATTCAAGGATCGTTTCTATAAAACAACTTAAAATATACAAAAATGAAACCTTGGCCATGTTATAAGAAATATTAAGAATTACTCACAAACTTTGATTTCAACCGTTTTCTTCCTTGTTGTCTTGTTTTATGTGCTGCCATTTTGTTTTCTTTTCTAAAAGAAAATACTTGAAATTAACATTTAATGTTAAATTATTTGTTTATACGTACAAAGTCAATCATAATTACATACATTTGAAGCAAGCTGTTATTGAGATGGATTCTTCTATGATGCAATTATGTCCATTTCTTTGACCATCTCCTTGTACACATTTTTGGACATTCCTACTGCCATGTTTCGAATATCAACTCGTTGATCCTTTGGGATTTTCATAATCTTCCTGAAAAAAGGTAATAAAATATTTTTATATTGATATATGAAAACTAAATATAACAAAATTGATATTAAGAAATGCATGATTCGTAGTAATATATACATATAATTCTAGAAAATATTTTTAATTAAGAATATTACCTTTTGAATGATTTTTTTTTGTAGTTGTATGTTTTTTCTATTGTAAGTATGGCAGGTCTCATTAACCATTGCTCTGGAAATGCTTCCTGTAGTTTAGATATAATTTGGTTCTTGGAATCATTGGATTTATTTTTGTATTCTAAGTGGAAAGTATATCTATATGTCCTTTCCACTATATCTGCCCCCTTCATTAACTTCCAACACCACTCTAGATGAGATAAGGACCAATTCATTGTAATTTACATGTTCTATAATTTTTCTTTTCTTAGAACGACATTGATGTGTTCCTTCGTTATTGCTCCCTATAGAACATTAAACATGTATGAATTAATATATTGTTTGAAACATGTTATCTAATACTCTTAAGTATATTATTAATGAAAATAAAAATAAAAAACTCATATTGAATAGTATTTTTTCATTCACCTGATTCATCCTTCTACAATTTTCCTATCAGGATTGTATGTTACTCTGCACTTAGATTAGAAATAATATTATCAACCTTCTTCATTTTGTGGCTATGCGTGACACACACTAGCCAATACATATTAGTTAAACTTACGTATAGTTCAAACGTATTAATTTTGTAAATAATTTACAAAGAGTTTACTTTTTCTACTTTTTTGGATGTGTTATCATTATGACAATCAATATTTTTGTTACTTGACAACTTCTTAGACATTTTTTATCAATATACAACTTGTAAAATTCAATACAAAATCCATTAAATATCTTTTATATATAAATCAAATAATTTTCAGCCAAAAAGAGCTCTGGTAACTGGTGTGGTTATCTGAATAAATGCCTTGGTGCGTTTAATATAATAAACACACCAAAATTTTAATTGTTCAACACCTACAATGAAAATTGTTTTTTAAAATAATTTTAAATTATGATAGTACGGTTTGTAACGATAAAAGCATCACCATCAATTAACAGTGCTATTTGGTAGAGGCGAGTCGGTGTGTTATATTACATAGGGCATACCGATGAAGAAACTAGAAAGGGCCGATAGGATTCAATGTGATATGTAACTATAAAAGCACTGCCAATAACAGTGTGTTATATTATATAGGGCGCACCACCAAACAAATGTCGTTTAAAAAAATGGACAAGGCCGATAGGGTTTGGATCTAATTCAATGACTGATCCCCTACATTACATGTCAAATTCACTATATATAGTAAGTGCACAAACCCATTAACTCTAAAATGCCTAAAATGAAAAATCCCAATTGTGAGTGGTAGAGGGAGTTAAACCCTAAGGTGAATTTTTTCAGTCACATAGGAAAGAAGAAGCAAGGGTTTAAGCTAAGATTTATTTTTTTATTTTATTTTATTTTCTAAATTTTAATTAAATGTAAATAGGAACAAATATCCTAATTTTTTTACTACGCAAGGAATCAATTTTTTTAAATTGATTTTTCAATACATGTAGCAGAAATTATAAAAATTATTAACAGTAAAATTAATAGTAAAATTTAAAATTTTTGCTATGCAGGGTTTTGAATGAATTACCACACCTTTCAAATTTTGATTTTTTTGTGGTTCTAAAATATTTTTCTACTCCACAATGCTCCCACTATGTCTCTCTTAGAAACGATTTCCTCTTTAATTAAACCCTAACAAAAATTGCAAAAAAATTCATTAGTAAAATCAACAACAAAATTTAAAATTTTTACTATGTAGGTTTTTGAGTGAGTCACCATACCTTTCAGCTTCTGATCTTCTGAATAGTTTTGCTACTCCAAAGTATTTTGCTGCTGCACAGTGCTCATGGTATGTCTCTCTTACAAATCACTCATTTGAATTTTATGGAAAAATAATGAAATAGTGAATAACTTTTTACTATCTAAAAGACTATAAAATTAGATTTCGAAAAATCAATTGTTGCTCATTTTTCAATTTAAAAAGAAAAAAAGAAAAAAACCTCGTGTCTTTTTTTTACTTAATCTGAACATCAGTGCATTCAATATTAAAGAGCACTCGTGTGTTTACAAGTAAAACACACAGAAATTTTCAGGGAACCAAATTTTCTAAATGCACCGACATGATAGAATTTTTTTTTATTAATTTTTTTCTTCAAAATCCCAAAATGACGTAGTTAATGTTTTAACACAACGATGCGATTTATATTTAAATGGGTTGATATTGTAATTGTTATAAGAGCACCAACATGGTAGAATTTGTTTTTATTTTCAAAATCTCATAAATAGGTGTGGATCAGTGTTGTTTTTATTTAAACGCATTGGTGCTATTTTTTTTTAAGAGCACCAATATGGTAGATTTTTTTTTTTTTTTTCAAAATGGCAGAAACCAGTAGGGTTATTATTTTAATGCTCCGATGAGATTATTATTTAAACACATTAGTGTGATTTATTATGATAAGAGCACCAATAGGTTTTAAAAGCCATATGAAATTTTATTTTCACATAAAATGACATATTCGTCTCAAATTATCTTTTAGGATGCATCCACATGAGTTACAGTAGTTTGTAGTATACATTTTATTCTTAAAGTCACCTTATTCTTGAAAAATGGTTTGAAAACTATATTGAAAATTAGATTGTGGTTATATGGTTCTCGATATTGATTTTAGATATGTACACAAAATTTATTTCTAATTTTTCTCCAATGCAGGGAGAAAATCTCATAAATTCAAACGACGAATTCTTAGAATTCCAACTCTTTCCATGTTGCTAATCAAAGTCCTTTGCGGAGTTATCTCTTGCCATCTCAAGAAAGTTCATATTTTATTTATATTTTGATTATCTAATTGATTTTTTTTTTTAATCCATGTCAATTTGAATAAAATGTATCCAAATTTGCAGGATCTTGATTTAGAATCGAGTTCAGATGTAGAAAATTTATTTATGTTTTTTCTTTAGATTTGATATGATCCCTCCTACAACTACCACCCCTTAATAATGGACATTTTTTATGATGGTGTGTGAAATGTTGATATGTGAAAAGGAGAATTGTAAAGTACTACCAGTAAGGTTTTTTTAGTAGGGGAATTTTGGTAGGATATATCATTTGTTTATATCTACCTTCATTGGAATAAGGATCATGGTATATTTGAACTTAGATGATGTTTTAGATCATATATCTTAACCAATGTGACATTAATTTTTTGTGTGGAGATGTATTTATGTTGTCAAAACACTTTTGATTGCCCTTATTAACATAAAAATCATGGTATATTGGAGGTTATATGTAGTGTTGGGACACATCTCTAAACTAATGCGGGTCACTATTTTTTGGTATAGAGAGATATTTATGTCATAGAAACAATTCCAAGATGCATAGTTGTAAAACACGGCTACTAAGAAAACCTTTATTTATTTATTTATGCATAGATGGAAGCAAAAGTTCAAGAAATAAATATATTCATGGGGTAACCATTCAACCATTATATTAATAGGAGGTACCTTTACCTTGTGTTTACTTTCATTGACATAATAGATATGATATATGGGAACTTATATGTTATTGTCGATCATATTTATGAACACATAGTATACTTTCATTTTTCATTGTTATTGTCACCATAGTTGTATAGAAAAGTATTTATGTCATTAAAGCAATTCCAATGCACATTCATTATATAAACATAAGATATTGGTCTTGAACTCATTTGACCTTGTCAACTATAAAGTTGAGCTTTGGACTTAAAAATAGAACCTATATTAAGCAATCCAACTGCTATTTAAACTAACCAAATTACCATATAATCACCTTGATTTCCACATCAATACTTTAAGTTCCATATACACCTAGGTACATTTTTCATTAATGTTTGTATTAAAATAACAATTGTACTTTGTATTTTTTATTTGTTAAAATAATTTTTAATCAAGTAGTTTAATTAATATACTAAATGACCTTTTCTTGACTATTTTTTCTTAGTCAATTTTGTCCAAAATAAGATAGAAATTTTTAAGGAAAAGTTGTTTAATTTGTAAAGATTGAGTGCCACAAAGATTTTTTAGGGTTCTTAATCCATTTATACATTCAAAAATTCATTCTAAACAACAAAAAATCACAATCTCGCAAGAAGTTGTATTGTCGAATCCATGCCAATAAGTCAATTTCGTCTATAATTAGTTAAACTGCATCATTTCTAATTAGTAATGTAAAAAAAATGTTATCTTATTCATTTAAATATTTGGATAATAAAATCCTTAAAATGTACATTTTAACTTGCAAAATCCTAAAATCGTTTAAAAAACAAATCAAAATATAATAATAAAAAAAATTATATAAATATTTATGACATTAAAATATATATATATATATATATATATATATATATATATATATATATATTTATAATATATATATATATATATATTAATTATTTTTAGTAAATTATATAATTTTCTTACATTTTTATTTAAAAAATATTTTTATAATTTAAATTTAATTTAATTGATTTTAAATGTAATTTCTTTTTTCATCTTCTCATAATCTCTCACCCCATGAATAAAATTTAACCTCGGACATAAAACATCTCCAAATCCATAGAGCCTTCAATAAATTTTTTAGATCTTATAACTTTAAACTATTAAAAACTTTCATAATAAAGAATTTCACTCCTATATAGTATATATGTGAGTATTATATATATATACCATCTTAAATTTATTTTAATTCTAGATCTACTAAGTCTTGGGAGGGATCAAATTTCTTTTGAGTCTAAAAGAGGTTTGTATTTCGAGAGATTTAATCCTTCTCAATAATTAGTAGATTCAGAATTAAAATGGATCTACATTGGTTTATACACAACTCCCAGAAAACATGATTACAACGATTGATTAAGTCACATAAACCCCTAAAAAAATTATAACGGAAGAAAGTCTTCAAAAATATTGACATTGAAGCTAAATTCACCACAAAATTTGTTGGCACTTACTGAAAATCCAATCCAACATCTCCAATGACAAATAAATGACCAATAATAGTTTGATGACAAATAAATGACAAATAATAGTTTGATGGAAATAATGACACCACCCCACTTGCAGGGATAAAAAATATTATAGGACATCTTATATTTAAGAACAAAAATCATAGAAGTGTATCTCATATCTACGGTATCAACAAAAAATAATCTAGAGTATAAGAAAAAGATGGTAAGCTAGAAAAGAGACGACTAAGAGATTCACTCTCTCACATTCACTAAAAGCATGATTATAGTTGATCTAGTGGAATGATGCAGGCAATTCAGGGTATCAACAAAATACGGTAAATTAAAAAAAAATCGACTAAGAGAAGATTTTTTACTCTCCCAGATCTATCAAAAGCATAAGCATGATTATAGTCTGGTTGGCGAGAACTGAAAAAAAAACATCCGATGTTTTGTATAACTAAAATTGTACTTAATCACATTTTATATATAAATAATTCTGCAAAATTGGGTACCCATTGTTTTAAGCAGAGTTTCAAATAGTCCCTTGATGACTGAGGGTTTGTGACTCACCTTATTCCTCACATTGTTGGTCTCATAGTTGTGGCCCATACCATATGAACAAACCATGCCCCCATTATTTACAGAATCTCCAAGTATTTGGGTTGAAAGAAATCATGAAAGAAGGGAACACAATAAGCAAACTTTGTTACCTAAATAATTGAAACAACCAAACCCCCAAATCAACTGAACAATCAATCTACTACTTACAAAAATTTCTCTGAACCCGTACCAATACTACTTACAAATATTTCTCTGAACCCATACCAATGCAAAACAAGCATTTGAAACCCTAATAAAAGAAAAAGCATTACTCGGTAATCCAACAAAGTCAAGAACTTACGGAACAAGGTGGAAATTTAGTGAGAAAACGATCACAATGAGTGATTGGGTGATAGACCTTATGTTTGGATGATAGACCTTATGGTGTATATTTATTTATAAAATTACTTTTGATGCGTTGAAGCTAACATTTAATTGTGTTTAATCATTTTTTTCCTCTATGTATTTTTCTATGTGCATATCCACCCTATGTAATGTGTAATAGAGTTGATATTGGAAAAATTTGACATACTTATATTACACCTCAACATCTCCAACCTTTCGATGCAATAAAAATGACGGTCTATAAATTTTATTTTTAAAAGGGTAATAACAAACATTTTTTAAATTTTTTAATAATATTTGAATTTGTAATCACTATTCAAAATCACAATTTCTCCAAATTATTGTGCCAATATTCCAACATAGAAAAGTTATTGTAATGTTAGGTAAACATTTTGACTTGGTCAAAATACGAATGGTTTTCAAAATTCAATTTTTTACAACATATCATTCTTCCTATGGTATTCTTCTCTAATGTAGCGTATTTAATGACATAAAATTTGTGTTTGATATTCATATTAATATGCTATATAAACTTATTCATAATTTATTTATAGGCTTATAAGCTTCTTAAAATTAAAACTAAAAAACTATAACAAACTAATGTTTATTGCATGCATTCTTTAGTCCAATATGGAAGAAATGTTGTAATGTTTTGATATGTTATATAAACATTTTGGCTCGGTCAAATAAAAAATAAAAAATAAAAAATTAGATTCAAATTATTTAAAATAAAATTAAAATTAAAAAAGTATAACAAACTAATGCTTATAAATATTGCTATGGTAGTTTAGGTAAAATTGAGGTCATGGAGTCAATTTACTGTTAGCCGTTTTTGGGCTCTAGATTTTGCTAAACCATGGTTTTTCCAACAATATTTTTATATAATATTGTAAATATATCAAGTGCCCAAGAGGGATCAAGTCTCTCAAGGTGCAAACCTTTGCTCAAGTTTTACGCTCGAAGAAGAGATTTACACTAGATAGATATGAAATTAAAATGAATCTAAGCTAGTCTTAATCTTTTGATAACACAAAATAATCATTTTTAAAATATCAAAAATTTATAAGATAAACAAAACCTTTCAATTTCCCAAAAAACAGTGCTAATCACCCTCTATTAAAATGGGAGTAGTCTTTATGTGCGACTTTTTAGAGTTTTCAGCAGATTTCTTGCCAAAATCAAGCAAAAACAATTGTCGAGAAATCTTGATTTGTGTTGTTTAAACTAGTTTTTTTACTACATATATAGATTCAACACCCTCAAAAACCCCGAGGTACTTCAATTGTGAAGATTTCACCCATCAAACTTGTGATTTCAAAGAATTCTTGCTAGATTCTAGACAAATTAAATCAGAAAATAAACCAAAAAACTTTCCAAAAAATCACACTTAAAGACTACTCAATTAAAATGTCTTTTAACAAATTAACCTTTAACTTTGTAATAATATTTAATATTTAAAAAGTTCAATGGCATTCTCAAATGAGAGAAAATGTTAAAATATTAAAGACTATTAACAAATTAACCTTTAATTTTGTAATAATATTTAATATTTAAAAAGTTCAATGGCATTCTCAAATGAGAGAAAATGTTAAAATATTAAAAAATATTAATCAAGGAAAAAAAATATGATTTTTTAAATATATAAATAAACAATTTAAAATGATATTGAAAATTTTAATTTTATTAAAAGTTTTATATATATATATATATATATCTATTAATATAATATATATATATATATATATATATATATATATATATATATATTAATATATTATATATATATATATATATTACAGAAATGGTTATGGGTCTTTCATTAGCTACCTGTCAAAATGTCATAAATTTGATTACAAGACCTGAGATTGGTTTCTTGGTATCTCTCCAACCAGCTGAGCATGCCACAAACGCTTGTGACTTGCGTCTTTTTATAGTTTTTCACATGGACTTTTCCTGTTGATTTCCCAAGCTTATGAATACAAACGAACTGCTTTAGCAAAAGACGAAAAAACATAAAGATTTTTAGGGAATTGGTTCCCAAGAGATTTCATTGTCTCTGAGAATAGTTCCAGCGTCTAACTGGGCTGCCTATTTGCTTCTACATCTGCTTCCTTGTTATTGATTCTTAGGATATGGAAGAATTCCAGCCTTAGGAGCTTGATCATGCCTTTAATTCTTGAAATTGCCCTTGCAGGTCGAAGATCTGCCAGATTTCTATTGGTCACCATTGCATTGATGATGAGTTGGGAATCTCCGAGAACAATATCTTCTGTGTGCCCCAGCTCTTTAAGATTTTTGATCCCTTGAAACAGAGCCATGACTTCAGCTTGGATGCTCGTGGTGTGGCCCAGACCCCATGCAAACCTGTGGATGGAAGATTCTTTTGGGTTTATAATTAGGCCTCCTGCTCCAGCCATTCCTGGATTTCCCTTGGCTTCCCCGTCGAAGAACGGGAAGGGGGGTGTTTGATTGGATAGCCAAGCTTGAAATTATTCATCATTTTTCCTTATTTTCCAGTCTTTGAGATGTATGGACGATATTTTTGATTTTTGGAAGTTTAGATTAAGTGATGCTCCGAACTCAATGTCATGTTGACTTAGATTTGTGTTATCATTTTTATCTCTCAGCCACTCATTTAGCTGACCTTTAACTGTATTTGCTACTAGCTTGTAGTTCTATTCCTTATCCCTGAAGATCCTTCTATTCCTCTCCAACCAGATTTGCCAGCTAATAAATTTGGGCAGTGCGGTCCATGTGAATTTGACAATCTTGTTTTTTGGGCCTGGGCCTAGATATCTGGCCAACCACCCAGCAAACAAATCCGAGATTGAGTGGGGGAAGACGGGCATAGAATTCGATTTTCCAAGGAGCTCCTACCAGACTAGACCTGTAAATTTGTATTCCAGTGAAAGATGAATAGCAGATTCTATATTTTCTTTGCATAGAATGCATCTTGATGGTCCTAGAAATCCCCTTTTCTGAAGCCTATCATATGTTAGGATTTTTTGGTGGCATAACAGCCAACAGAAAAAATCAATCTTTGGGATGGTGGAGAAATTCCAAATACCAGTCCAGGGCACTGAGTTAGGGGGAACGTGGGGTCTCTCCATGATTTTCACATAGCCCTGAGCCACCGAGTACCCAATCTACTTTGTTCCCCAGCCTCTCGAGTCTTTCCTTCTTGCATGAAGAGGAGCAGCTCCATGTAACAACTGTAGCAGCGTATCATAGTTTGGCAGCCACGCAGATGGCACATTGATCTTTTTCTAGCTAGCCCAGCTGTCTCCACGCCAAGTCGAAATGTCCCAGAGTGTTTTTATGTTTGATTCTTCCATCCACACCTTCAGCTCATTCCTAAGGCTCAATTTCACCAGAGGAGGCCTGTTCATAATGCTGTCATCCCAAATTCTGATACATTTTCCATTCCAAGGTATCCAATAGGCATTGTCTCTTATAGGCAACCCAACTTTAAAAGTTAGATTGCTGAGAGGGGATCTAATGTGATCTTTGGGTTGCTCTAGGCACCGGAGCCTCTTGCCTCTGAAATATTTCCTCCACATCGCCAACTGAACCCATCCTGGCTTTGGCGCTATGATCTTCCAGATCAATTTGGCACCCACTCCTAAATTCTAAGTGTTTAGATTTTTTAAATTTAATCCTCCCTCCTGCAGTGGCCTGGAGACTATATCCCAGTTTACTAAGGAAAGTCTCTTCTCATTATTCTTGCCTCCTTTCCAAAGAAATTTTCTGATTAGCTCCTCCATATTTTTAATGATTCCCATTGGAACCAAGAGAACAAAGAAATTAAAAAGAAGAAGGCTGCTTAATACAGATTTGATAAGCACTGATTTTCCAGTGATGTTGAGCCAAGATGACCCCCATGCTTGCATTTTGTTTTGAATTTTTCTAATTGTGGGAGCCAATCCTTGCTTATAGCCCTCTTATGGAAGATGGTCAGCCCAAGGTACTTGAAGGAGGTCCAAGATGCTGAAGCTGCAAAGCCTAGGCATCTGGCTATGGAACTAGTAGCAGCCACTGAAATGTTCCAGCAATAAACATGGCACTTTCCTCTGTTTAATTCGTTTTCGGATGCCTGGCAGTAGTCTTCCAGCACTTCTTTGAATTTACTTGCCAACAGTTGAGATGCAGCCCCAAGGAGTAGGGTGTCATCTGTAAAGAGTGTGTGATTGATGCCTTTGATCCCTCTTGCTATGCATAGTCCAGGTATCTCTTGATCTTGTTGTTTCTTTTTTAAGTGAAAACTGAGGACAGAGGCCTGCAACACAAAGAGGAGAGGAGACATGGGGCACCCCTGCCTCGGCCCTCTCGATGCTTTAAATACATCGGCAACCCTTCCATTCACTAAAGGTTCAATCCAGGGTTCGAAAATACAAGCTTTGATCCACTTGATAAATTTTTGACCAAAACCAAGTTTGTGCATTACATCACATAGAAATCTATGTCTTACATGATCAAATGCATTAGCTAGATCAAGTTTAATAACCATACCTTTTTCTTTTTGATGAAGACTAGAGTGGATCGGCTCTTGGACCAATATGAAATTATCTACCAGCTGCCTGCCCTGAATAAAGCCGCCTTGATTCTCCGAGATGACTTTGGGGAGGATTTTCTTCAATCTGTTTGCTATAACCTTGGTGATCACTTTGTATCCAATGTTTCATAAGGATATAGGAAAAAATCTATTAAAAGAGTTAGCACCTTTTTCTTTAGGAATAAGGGAAAGGAATGTTGAATTTGTGCAGCCTCCAATTTTCTGGCACTCTTGGGACTTTTGGATCATTTTCATAAATTCCTTCTCAACTATCTGCCAACATGTTTGAAGAAATCTGGGCGTGAATCCACTTGGACCCGGAGCTTTATCGGGTTCCATTGCAAAGATAGCTTCTTTAACTTCATTTGTGGTCATTTTATCTTCGAGGATCTGATTCATTTTTGCAGTGATGAGCTTGGGGACAACATCTATCATATTGGCGTTCAGGCTGGTCTCCACGTCTTCACTATACATCTTCTCAAAGTGGTTTGGCGTAGCCCTCTTGATGCTTGCAAAGTATTTTATAGTGTTGTTATCATTTTTAATTTCTAATATAGAGTTTCAGCATTTTCTGGCTTGAGCCTGCTTGTGGAAAAATGAGTAATTTCAATCTCCCACCTTGAGCCATAAACTCCTTGACTTGAGCCTCCATAATTATTCTTCTGCCAGGCAAGCCCTATGGAATTTTTTTTGCAGCTGATATTCCTTGTCTAGCTCTTATTTGGTGATTTCAACAACTTCCAGATGGAGGTGATGGTTTTCCAGATCGTTTTGAATTTTTTTCCTATCCACTGTGGGATTGGGCAAGGTCTTTACCCAGCCTTTCAGCATCATTTTAACTCTGCGAAGTTTTTCCTCCCATACAAAGAAGGGAGAGCCCTTGACTGGCTCTTTCCAACAATCTCTGATCCTTTGCAAGAAATCTGTCTCTTTGGTCCAAAGAGAGCTAAATCTAAAAGGTTTAGGTCCTAGATCCTTAGTAGATATCAGTTCTAGACTAATAGGCTTGTGATCTAAGACACTGCTATGAAGAATACACATTCTAGCCTCTAATCCCAGAAGTAGGAAGGAGCTTTGAACAAGAAATCGGTCAAGTCTTGCCGCTATATGTCCCAGTCCCACTCTCTTGTTTGACCAAGTCAACATGCCTGTGACTGGTTTTCTATCTAACACATCCCAGTCTTGCATGAGGTCTTCCGCTCATTCTCTTGCTAGATCCCTGATTATGCTTCCTCCTCTTTTTTTTTTATGTGAGGAGGGTGAGATTTAGATCTTCGGCTATAATTATATTTTCAAAATTTTCTAGATCTGCCAGACTTTTGATGGAGTCCCAGCAGTTCTTTTTCTCACCTGCATTGTTAGGAGCATACACATTGAACAAACAAATAATCTCCTTTGATTCTAAATGTTGCATTTAAAAAAAAATCCAATGGGTATTCAGGGACTCAGAGATTAATGAAAACTTATTTGTGTTCCAGAGCAACCCAAGTCCTCCCTATGCTCCGCGGGAAGAAATTGCATGCGCTCCATTTTTATTCCAAAATTGTTTGCTTGCTTGGAGGAAGGTTGTGTCCTCCAATTAGGTCTCCTAGATGAGGAGGATATCTAGGGATTCCAATATTATTAGGCTATGCATTGCTTCTTCCTTAGCTGAGGTGCCCATTCCCCTACAATTCCAAGAGACTATCCTCATCATTTTTTTTTGCCTTGGTGGGCTCCCTTAGAGCCCTAGAATTGAATCCTAGTCATCTTCGGAGTTTTAGCTAGGAGCTTCTCTAGCGTCAGCTGGCTACCCTAGAGCTTGTCCTTATAAGTTTCTTGTTCTCTTTTTTCTTTTGCAGATTTGTGTCCTCATGTAGATCTTCTAGGAGAGGACTGGGATTCCCCGATTTCCCCTTCTTCCTTTGATTCCTCGGGCTCTTGGGTTTCCTCCTCTTCTTCTGAAGCCTTCTCTTTGGATCTCTCTGGAATAATTTTGATAGAGGTGGAGGATTTAAAGGGAGAGGCCTCCTTTAGAGCTTCTGTCTCCTATGTGTTCATGATTTCAGATCCGAGGATTTTGAATATATTCCCTTGGCTTTCCCTGGCTAATTTTTTAGCAGGGCCCTCTTGAGGAGTTTTAGCAATACCGTTTGTGTTCTTCCTGTGAGCGGTTTTGGATTGCTTTTCCTGATTCCATCCATCTTCCTTTCCTTTTTCTTCCACCCCTTTGGACGGGAAGTCCCTGGCAAAATGCCTGTAGACATGGAACTTCCGGCATTTGAATGGTAGCTGCTCATAATCCAGTTTCTGAATATGGGTCCAGGGACCTACAACTATTTTCATGGATTCCGGTAGTTCGACCTCCAGATCTACCTCCACACAGATTCTGGCACAATCATACTGGTCCTTACTGTTGGCCTTATCTATAAATTTTCCAATGGTATTTCTGATGTGCTTCAAAGAATCCTAGTTCCAGCAATGAACTGGGAGGTTGGGAAGTCTCACCCACACCGGGACCGTTGTGGGCACATCCACTGTCGGATCAAAGTCTCACATCCATTTACTTAAATACAGCCCTTGGGGGCCCATGAAGTAGGGGCCATTCCTGAAAATGAGATCTTTGTCTTCTTTTGCATAGAATTCGAACAAAAAATATCCTCTCCCAAGGAAGTGAGAGTTTACCTTATTTTGGATAAGAGGCGCCAATTCCTAGCCACCTAGCTCTTCGTTGACTTTGGGGAAGGCCAAAGTCCTATAAATTGTCCAACTAGTGCCTGATCTGCCAGAGAAAGTGCTACTTGGATCGGTCCTTCTGGCGGAAGGGCGATCTTAGGGATATCTTCAAGCCATTTTACAAACTTCGATGCTTCCATGCATTTCTTCTTAGGCAGGGAGGCCAGCAAGGTTTTGAAGGCCTCTGCTATGAAAAGTGAAGGAGAAGGGGGAGTTGGCTCCTCCATGGAGAGCCAACAACTCCAGCCAGGCCGACCGCGGCCTGAAGCAAAACCCTTGGCAGTCCCCCGTAGGCACAAAACGGAATCCTCCGCGAGCTCCCTCGCAGGCTCCAAGTAGTATCTACTGCGGACTCCCACGTAGGCTCAGAACGCACGAAGTGCGAACACATTCGTAGGCTCAAATCGTGCATAAAGCGGATCTCACAGGTTGCAGAGCACTCGACCTCCAAAAAAGTCCAAAAGTTCAATTCATATTACTACTAAATGTTATTAATATTTTTATTTATATTTAATATTTTAATTAATACCAAATTTTAAATTGATTTATCGAAAATATAAAGATCTATAAATATGAATGAAAGAGAAGCTTATTCAATTTAGTCTCAATAAATATTAGTTTAGATTCATCTTAATTCTAGATCCACTAATCGTCAAAGGGAATCAAATCTCTTTTAACCCTAAAAGAATGTTTACATTTCTAGAGATTTGATCCTATTGGTGCTTGGTAGATCCAAAGTTAAGATGGACTTAGGCTCGTTTAATTATTAATATAATTAAAATTTTATTTTTAATATATTTTGACCGAGTTACCATAGTAAGCTGGAGAATTTATATTTTTTATTTTTTATCTGATGTTTTTCTAATATTTTTTTTTTTTAGATTGATTTGTTTTATTGTGACCTAGTCAAAATGTTTAATAGGACATAACATCTATGTATGTATGTTTCCATAACTCACGTTCATGTTGAATATCAATTTTTGGATTCCATGTGTGCGGAATTTGGGGTTGTCTAATGTTTTGGGTAGACTCAGCAACCAACATTAAAGACAGAAACAAAATAAAGATAGACAACTCCAAATTCTAAAGATACATAAAATATAAAAATAAATATTTGACAAAAACATAACATATTTAACAAAAACTTAAAGGCACCTCTCAATACAATAATTTGAAAAATATTCTACTCTTTAAATTCTTACTATACACATAAAAAAGAAAAGTTCAGCAACTTTTCCCATATGTATAATTTAAAATGCTTTATTCCTCTATAGTTGGAAAATGGAAAATCATACCTCTTAAAATCATTCAACCCTAAATAAAATACAGTGTTAAAATCACTATTCTTTTTATGTAAAAATTGGTACATATTGATAAACAATTTCATCACATGTGTTTGAGGGATAATGTGTTAGTTGAGTTTTATTAATGTACATTGTTATGAAAATAATATTTAAAATAATATGATGAAGTAAAATAAATTTCATGTAAGTGTAAAGAAAAATAACACATAAAAACAACACATATGGACACCATATATAAGTGGAAACCCATAAACGGAGAAAACCATGACTTTGTTAATGTTGTGATGCAAAGGCAAGCTCCTACTCCCTTATTACCTTTGATTTTATGTAGGCTCCAACTTATAGGAGACTACAGCCTCGACTCTTCTGCAAGCTTCAAGGAAGCTCCAACTCCGACAAATTTTTTGCACGCTATAACCCACAGGAGGCTCCTACCTAAAAAAAATCCAACCTATTGTTTATCAAGATGCAACTTGAAAGGTGACTACAATTCCACGATACATAAGAAACAATATGCTAGTTTACCTGGTCTATAGCTTTTGATGCCTCCATCTTTGTATCTACTTCTTCTCACCTCAAACCTTCTTCACATCTGCTCCATTGGTGCGAGGTAACTAACAACTAAATCAAATCTCACATTCTCTAACTCGCTAACCGCTTTTACCTTCCAATCTCACACATTTTATAAATGAACTTTGATGGTTGTTGGTGTTCCACACTCAAATATGAAATGAAAAGTATTGTCTCTTTGCATTCCAAAGGCATCTCTCCAATTCCAAAGTTGTTTCAATTCTTTGAATATTAAAAATACATGAAATGAATTTCAACATATTTAAATAACATCCACTAATATTCTTCATGCCAATAAAATGATTTTCAACTTATTCAAATAACACACATTAATATTCTTCTACAACACATTAACTTGCATTCACTTGCATTACAACACCTTTGTTCTAATCACACCACCTCAACAAAATCACCAAGCATCTCCAAGACCATGCCTTTGTAGTTGAATTTACTGTCAATGAACCTTTTAACAAGAACTAAACTAAGTGAACAAGAATTACATTGTGCAAATAGAAAACCTTCATCTATCACATGAACATTGCAACCATTTCTTCAACTTGAACCTTTGCAACATACCTCAACAATACATTAGCATCTATAACATCACAACATCTCAAGCATAACAACATTCTTCATGCCTTTTCCTTTGCCTTTTCCTTGCATCACAACAATCTATGCACCATACCGCATCTCACAAAACTATAATGCATAAACCCATAACAAGCATCAACATCATCATAATAGTGATAAACAATATAGCAACATCATAACATGGGAATATATGTAAGCAATTTAACATATGTATCAAAACATCTCCATCCACAAGCAATCTCTGTAACTAATAATAATAAGCAGTCTTACATCACAACATCACAAGCACAACAAGCTCAACACAAGCTCAACTCCTTCACTCCTTCTACTCCTTTGCCATCAATGACAACAATATCTCCCTTTGGAATTGATGGTAATGTTGTGATCTTCCCCTTTTTGTCCAGAGAATCATCTCTTGTCATCTCTTCTTACTTCCCCTTTTAACGTCAATGAAAGGGGTTATGATTAGAAAATATATAGGGATATCCAGAGATTGCATGAATTTCATATGTGTAGACTCTAATGCATTATCAATAAACAAGCTTATCATCAACTTTAAAATAGGCCAATAGTCAAGTTCATAGTTCTAAAAAGAAGCCAACAACAGTCTTTCACAATCCTTTGAAACATAAAACTTTTATTTTAGCACAACATTTTTCAATGGTAATTGTAAACTAGATGATAGTATTTTGTATCCACATTCTTAGAAGGAGATGTAGCTTGATCTAACTTTTGGTCTTGGGTGACCATTCTGCAATGGACTCATGACCATTGCACTCAATATCTAATTCTATTCACCAAGCCTTTGTAACAAATTTCTTTTAAAATGAAAGAAAGTAAGTACAAGGATGTATGAGCACTTAGTCAAGTACCAACGACAGATGATGAATTAAATGAAGGAAACAAAATAAATAAACCAAATGAGTGCAATAAATGATGTCATTAATATACTCAAACAAACAACATCAACAAAGATGATATCATTGCAATAGAAAAGGTTATCTCCAATTTTTTAGAATCTCTTCATTCTGTACTTCAAATGGATATAGAATGAGATCATTAATATGTTCATTGTTGAACAAATAATAAATTGCATGTTCAGTCTGGAAGTTCTGGATTTGAGTAAAGCTTTCGCTGAATTGCATGATTTTCTCAACAAGTTGAGTAAAACACAAAAAATTGACTATGTTCCTACAATATCAATCAAAAGTCCATGAAAAGCAACACTATTTATGGAAGCCCAAATCTTAATATAGCTCTGCCTAAGTGATATGATTTCTCCCATGCCTTTAAAAATGAAAATTATTATTTTTCCTGCAATAGCAATCCAAATTCCATAAAAAAAAACAATTGGATTCTATATAATCCTTCCTTCAAACCTCACTTAGATAATGCAATGAAGGCTCTTGTTAATGAGGGTATAAATTGTCCCTCTACTTCAAACAACATGGAAACTTTCACTATTTTATCTCTGAAATGAATCAAAACCCACTTGCAATATTGTTTTTTCTCATCCAAAAAAAATGATTTTGTTATCACTTAGAATTTTCTCTAGAAGTTATTAGAAGAAAGAAAATGACCGAGGTAACCACAAACCAACTTTTGGGCATAGGATCTAGCTAGCCTAAGCTCAGAGAGGGCTCTCTCTATATGATTTAGATTTGCTTGATGGGATTTTAGGCTAGTTCTTAATGTTCAGGGGTTTTTCTATTTGTATTGAAGATTGGGTGGTGGGAGTCTTTAAAAATATGGATAGGATGATGTCTCTAGTCCATTGAGCTATGGAGTTAACAAAAGAGAAGTGGGACTAGATCAAATCACTAAAGGGAATGTTCAAAGGGCAAGATAGCAGAGTAGAGTGCAGGTCTTAGGGCCAAAAGGGTGAAAATGGTTTTAACTAGGGTGAGAGAGCAATTAAGAATTCTCAGACTGGAATTAAAACGAGGAACAAATGGTAATTAGAAACAAAGGGCAATTAAGAATCCTTTGCTATAGATTATAAAGAAACTACCTAAACTAAGGATCAAATAAGAATTCCTTAACTTAGATTATTAGTAGAAAACATGTATTTACCTAACTGTTATAACAGAGTGTAATTAAACAAATTTTGAGATAATACTTCAGTTATGGCATTCAAATTCAGATAAAAATTATGGAAAAACTTTAACAGATAACAACAACGTGAGAAAATACTTGTTTGCACTTTGCTTTACACATGAATCCTTTGAAATATTTGGTCTTTATTCATCAGTCCAGCTTGCTGGCTTAGTCAATGCTCCAATGGCTTTACAGTCTTTTGATCAAGAAGCTTACAGAAATGTCTAAGAATCCACACTAAATACTTCGAATTGTGAAGTATTTATACTAAGGTTTTACTACAAATATCTCAAACTGACTTGAGATTTAATCTAGGAAATACAAATATATTCTCACATGAAGATAGAGATAGCTAATGAACTGTTTTCATGTTGTCCTTTTATCGTGGTACTGCTGGCTTTTATGGTTTTATTTTAGCTCTTTATGCTCTTTTCCGTTTGAATCATTATGCTGGAGGCTTTATTTACTTCTGGCTTTCATTTGATACTCTCTGACTATGATACTCTTTCACTCTGATGACCTCTCTTTATCCTTCACTATGTTTTTTCCTTTTATTGTACAATTTAACCTTTTATTGTGTGTTTCAACTATAAATTATTTTGTTTTTATGTGTAGCAACATTGGGAAGTGGATATTAATCAAGTTTCTGTTTGTTTTATTTGTTTTTCTTCTAACTGCATCTTCGGTCTGGCTCCTCGGTTTTGACTGTCAATGCTCTGTATAAGTGTTTTCTTCTCGACTCTGTGTGTAATCGTTTTTATCTTTGTTCCTTGTATAATGGTCTTCTTCTTCTGAATATATGATTTTAATAGGTTTCTTGTCGAGTCTTGGAGTAAACAAGTTCTGCGACTAGTATCAGAACTGTTTATCCAAGTTCTAATCTTCTACTGATTATTTGAAAAATTCAACGATAATTTAAGAAAACATCGGTTTGCATGGAAGGCGATTGATGGCTTTCTAGCACAGGGATGCCTAAGGAAGGAGTCCTGGTAGTGTTCTAAATGTAATTGGAGGTCAATTGGTGTTACAGAGGTTCAAGTTGGCGTTCAAGGGTTTAATGGGTTTATACTGTTAAATGGGTGAAAGGCATACAAACATGGGTTTTCAACGTTTAAATCTTAACAGGCAACTTTTCAAATATGGCGCAAAATTTCATATTTATGGATAATAAGTGGTTTATAAGGTTGGTAGGGAGGTGGTATTAAGGTCGTCGCGCCACTTATGAGGCGAAGATGGCTTTTAGGAGGGGTCACCTGATGTACTCTAGAGAGTGACACATAGCCATCGGGGGGTCAAGGAAAACCGCCTTATCGGGCAGGTAGCGTTCAGCCATCGGGCTCGGCCGATATGGCTGTGGTCCGTTAGATTTGGACACTTGTGATCTGACGGTAGTCAAGCAGAGAAGATGCCCAGAGGAAATGAACGGGAGTTGGGGGGGGCCCAGGGGTTTTAATCATAGCGGTTTGGGATTAATTTAGGAATTAATCCTTAGTTAAGCGATCGGGAGAGCCTTAATTGCGGGATTAGGAAATCGGGTGAGGTTAATAATAGGATTAACTTAGGTTTACCGGGATTAGGTAAATTAAGCAAGGTCGTATTGGGATATGGGTAATTTATATAGTTTTTATTAAAACTAAGGGTTGGGATATTTACATAGAGATTTAGTTCATATATGGGAAAAGGGTTATATTGGGAATTATATAATAAAATTAATAATTAATATGAAATGTGATGGGAGGAGTGGTTTTTTCCTAAGTAAAAAGATAAAATGTATGCATTTCGCTTGTGCTTTAGACTTAGGATAAAAGGTCTTTTGTGGGTTTTTTGAGCGAAAAGGAATTTACATGGGTGGTTTTCACTTTTCCTAAGTAAATGGTGTTTAACCTTAGGAAAAGGGGTTTTCTTAGGGTGAAGAGGGGAAATGGTTTGTATGAAGGGGGATTCTAGTACTTATGTCCTTAATTCATTAAGCCAAGGGTCCAGTGCCACCAAAATTTAGAGAAATTCTCTGAGCCTCTTTGACTTGTAGGATTTAAAAGTACCAGAACATACTTGTAGATAGGGTATTAGTAAGTATAAGGGAAAAAGAATGAGGGGGAGTTAATCACATGAACTTGTAAACCTTTGCCTTTGCTTCCATAGTTGACCATACATGTTGAAAGATGTGTATAAGCATGATGCATGTGTTTTGATCCAATTAACTTTGTAGTTCATCAACCTTTCTTCTACTTACCCATTTCTTACCTCTAACATGTTTTCTTCATTTCTTTGGGTGAATTTAGGCTAGAAAAACCTTATTCATCTATTATTCTTTTGATAAGTAATCTATCTATTTCTAACCTTATATCATCTAAGGGCGCAGATTAAGCTTATGAGCTCCTTTTATTTTCTCTACCTAGCTATGATTTGCCAAGATTAAATTGTTTGTCAGATTTTATTCTCTAACTATAAACATAAAATTCAAAGCATGAAATAACCAAGATTAAATAGTTTGATTATCATGGATTGTGGCATGAATAACAAGTTGGACATAATCATTATTATGCATAAAAGTGAATAGTGGTGACATTTAGACTTGCACACTTTCATGGTCTCTTTTTGTTTTTGGGGTTCATATATTTTCATTTTATTTTGGCCTTCTCTTATTCTTTTTTTCCTTTGATTTTTGTTTTAGGACATACCCTCTTTACATTTTTTTCTTTTTATATTATGGGAAACATTTGCGGAAAGCAAAGGTATGTACAATATTACAAGGCTTAACCTTAGTCATTCAAAATTATGACTCATATTGGTATAAGAACCTAACAGATTCAATGATATAAAATGTTTGAGCACCAGGAGCTCAAAGGTTCCTTCTCTCACTTTGTACAAATATTATACCTAATATATTACAAATCCTCTGTCAAGAAGCATAGCAACAATAACATCACTAGAAACAACACTTTCATCCATACAAACATTTGTGACATAACAACAAACCAGGGATATCAAATTATTCGTCAAGGCAACATTAAACAAAAAAGTTGTTGTTGATCATATTCGGTCCAACATTGGCCATCTCCTTTCCTTTCCATAAAATTTTCATCATCGTTTCTAGAGATAAGACATTCATTGTAAAAATGTAATTGTGTAGCTCCATCATGTTTTGGAACTAGTACAACTGTTGACTACATTATATGCATAAAGACACATGGTCATGAAACATCAAAACATGATGAATGACTTGCCCATGGCTCCTCAATTCTATTATGGCATGACACTTGACAAATTTTTCCTCACTACATATATCAAGAGGATTAATGTTTGTTAAGTGCTCCAATGCATCAAGTCAAAGCTTGTGTTGTGAACTATTGCTCTTGGGGGCATCTTTGAGAATAGTCTGACTCTTAAGAGAAACATTCTGAAATCTTATGCCAACTGATCTCCTAATATTTTTGTATAGTTGAGAGTGATTGGAAAATCTCCTTCATGATGCGCACTGAAAGTTAAAGTGTATTCGCATATGAAAAAATTCGATAATGAATGGTTGGCCACCATGTTGAAGAATAATTCGAAGTCACTTCATGCTTCTAAGAAATGAAACTGGGAATTCTGAATACAATGACTAGCGATAAGTTTTAAATGAATTAAAGTTTGGTTTCATGTGAGATATAAAATCTGGTGATTTGAATATGGTTTTAGGGAAAAGGAAATAAATGGCAGAGTATTCAATGTTGGAAAAGAAATAACACCGCCACTGTGGATTAAATAAACTCCATATAATAACACACCATCTGATGTCAATTCAATATTCCATGGAATATAATTAACACAACTTATATCCCCACTGCAGGTGCATAGATCCGACGACAGTTGGTAGGGGTATAAGGCCATTGGAGAACAAAAGAAACTTGGCCATGCAATCAATTTTTTGGCATGCTGGAACTCACCTCAAAATGATTTTCACTGCCTCAAGAGATCTTACTTTGTAGGTTGCCTCACTCAGAGGATCACAATGGAAGCTCATTATCATTCATTACAGTTACAGGTAAGGAAGGACAAAGATGGTGTCAGGATGAGTGGATGTCCCTCCCTTGGCCCTTTGCTAATTGTGTCAACCTCCAACACTCACTAGATGTCCATTGTTACAATGAGTATGGTAGTGGTTATGAGCAGGAACAATGTCTCCCATGCTAATTCTATCCTCTCAATTGGAAATTGGCCCATTTATAAGTTGTTCTGGCTACCTTGGTGAGGGAATACATTCATTGCAGTGGGATTGGTTCTAAGAAATCCCAAGCCTCTTCAATTTGAAGGGTGGTTGTGGTATTTGCAGTGGCCTATTAGTCTCATAGCATTCATCTTACCCTCCAATTTTCTTCTTTTCTTTATCATCATCCACAAGTACTAGTCCAACAAAAAGTTCATGGGAATTGGTACAAGCTCATCCCTCTTCAGATGTCTGGGGGCGCCTCATGTGATATCATGGCCTTGACTTAGGAATCTCTATTGAAAGGCATTCACATACTCCTTTTCCTTTTCAATTACTGTGGAGCCCAATTATTTAGTGAAACACCTCCAAGGTTCATAATCGACCAAGATGGTACCATGTTAATTTACTGTGCCTATTGGATAAGTGTCGTTGAATCCTGCAGATAGTTTGGGACTCAGTCACATTTTCTCTCAATGTAATCATCCAGATTGGATCAACATATTGTTTTTCATCCATCCTAAACCCTAAACCCTAAACCTTTTGTGAGGGTTTTTAAGGCATCAAACAACATTTTTTATGGGTAAAACTTTGTCGCTTTAGTACCACACCATTTCATGTTCTTCTACACACAAAGATCTTTCCAACAGTGCAAGAAGCGTGTCAATCAGAGTCTGTATGTGTTAGTGTCCTATGTCTAGGGATATTGGTTTTGTTAGTCTTGCTATGTATCGAAGGTAAAATTTGTAAATATTATTCATGAATCACTTGACTATTATTGTTCAAAGAGGTCCAAGTCTAGATTGAGTATCATGTAAAACTTTTTATTTTGTTAAGAGTCCAATATCAAAAATCATGTTTTTCCTTACAAATCGCAATCATTGAAAGTCATTGGTCACTTGGAAAAATGTACAAAAGTCATGTTTTATAAGTCCTTGGTTATTGTGAGTTGGTTGGAACTTGGTGCCATTCTAAGTCATAGTTAGTTGGTCACCTAAGTCTAAATATAATGTCTACATCAAAATAAATCATGAAATGATCTTGACACATATTTGGAGGCTCCTTTCTATTAGTTTGGATGTCGTTTCAAAAGGACAAACTAATGACCTCAACATGGAATAACGATCATGAAGACAGTCCTTTCTTTTCCCAATGTGCTACATTTTCAGAGAAGCGTTGTGCATTCATGATGTTCTTCCTAAATCATGATCAACACTTTCACACCCACTCCAAGCCATTCTAAGTGATCATTTTAACCTAACTTTTTATCCCTTATCATTCACCCCTTCATTCTCTGCATCGTGAAGCTTGGGTGGTTCATTTCATTCACTAAGAAAGGGAGGCATGGGCGAAGTTGATGGTCAAAATTCCCTCACATGTGCAAATTTAGTTTTATCTTTATTCTTCATCCTTGAAAGAACTCTGAAATTGCATTTGGAAGCTAGTACAAACCGCGTAGAGCCTGCAAAAAGTATAAAATGTTCATCACTACTTTTCTAAAATTTGTTGTGTTTTCTTCCTTTACTGTGTTTTCACACAGTGGGTCATTTCCCTCTTTTCTCGCTACCAAATTTCTTTTTCGTTGTGTTGTCACTTGCATGAAAATGGTACCTTGGTCTTAAGACTGTAATAGAGATTTTTCCCTTAAAATTTATGCCCAAAGGTGTTTTAGAGGTCAAATTTCTTTAGCGGTGCATTTTTGGATTGTGCACTATGACTGTCCCTAGTTTAATTTCTTGCCAATAGTTACAAAATTCGGAGTTCTATAGGGTTTTCCTGAGAAATTATGCAATTGTAATTCTTGGTGTAATTGTTATGAGTATATCTTAAGTCATTGTGACAAGATTAAAATACCATAACACCTCCATTGTTTCCCAAACGTGTTGTTCATAACCTCAAACTATTCATTGTTGCAAAAGTGAAACTATGTCAACTCCAGAAGACAAAAAACACAAAGCGGGAGCCATTGTACATTTTGAACCATAGGACATCATAGCCATTAGCACAAATCCAACCATCAAAGTGGCTTTTTAACAAGTAGGGTGTATGAGATTCTGTGAGAAAAATCTGGGATATCATTTGCAGATGACAAAGGAATTTGGCAGGGATTTTGATGGTGTGCAAGCAAAGGTGGGAAGTCTAACTTTTCTAGTCTCATCTCAATCCATAGTTGAGGCCACTAAGATACCTTTGAGTGGAGAGGAATGGTTCAAAGGAATTGATTTTGATTTGGTTGATTTCATGGACTTTCTCAAGCCAAAACACCGAAAAGAGTATGGTTCATATGTTCCAAGGAATTATTTACAAGATCATCATAGAAAATTATTGGAGCTCATTCAAAGGTACTTCACATGTGAGGGGATATTTAGTAAGGTATATCACTATCACATTAGGCTCTTAATTCATTTTACTGGAAAGAATCTTTGAATCTTTCCTATTATCTATTTAGGAGTCTACGTAAGATGGTTGACCAAGTTCAAACAAAAGGAAGTCAATTTTCATTTTTCATTAACTAAATTGTTGGTAATGGAGGAGCTTAAGAAGAAGGACCAGTAATGTTAGGAGTTCTTGGTTTCTTCAATATGGGCAACATAATCTTCAAACATTCAAAAGACTAATAAAGGCACTCCTTCAGTTGTGATTAAGTGATCTTCACCTACAACAACAATTTCAATCAAGAAGACTTTGAATAAAAGAAAATTGGTTAATAAGAAAAGTGCTAAGAAGCTACATTTCTCCCCTGAGGTAGAAAAGGTGGTAAGGGTTCCAAGAACAAGAGATCTAGCCAAGAGATTACCTGTGGGTCCTCCATATTCACCCATTCAAGTTATGGAATCACAAATCACATAAAAGGAAGTGGAAATTGATGAAAGGGTCCACAAATTGGAGATTTACAAGATCAATTGGACAAGGCCCATGTGACAATACCATATTTGTAGCAAGAGAATAGGGAGCTTAGGCATAAGGTGTCACAAGAAACTATTCAGCCTGGAGAAGGAGAACCATCAAAGGAAACATTGGAACATGCTACCAAACAAAAAATTAAAATGGTCATTGATGTCAAAGAGCTGAAGGAGAGAGTTGAGCATTCAAGGAGACCTAGAACTAGGTCTATTGCCAAGGTGCATATGCAAGTAAAGGATATTTTTCAGCCTATGGATTTTTATTAGCAAAATGAATTCGAGAAGCTACTAGAACAACTTGAATGAATACAACACCAAGTAGATAAACTTGCAGAGAAAGATCATAGGGAAAAGTTGACTTTGTTTAAATAGGTATAGGTTGTTGAACCAATCCTTGACAGGGCTAAATATAAACTGAACTGGACCTTGCCTTTGCATAGGTAAGTGAAAAAAAATTATGTGCAAAATTTGTGTTAAAAAGAAGAAGCTCACTGAACATAAGGAAATTGGAAGGAAGAGGAAGAGAGGTAAGTTGTACTTACTACAGAGGCTAGTACAAAAGTGAATCTCCACTAGGAAACCTCAACCTGACTCAGAAACTTTTTTTTTTGGCTCAAGAGATCAAAAAACATAAATTTTGATGAAACTTGCAAAAACGTAGCAAGGGGCTTGCTGCGATATTTATATAAATTTTGATTTTGATGGGATAGTGAAGCTAGAAGTTTTGTTTTCATGAGGGATTTATATGAAGGTTACAACATCCACTCTGATATTTCCAAACTTTTTATTAAGGAGTCACTATATTCTCAGTTTTTGGAGGTGCTGCAAAAGCATATAGTGTTGTTGTGAAAGTGGGGAATTGGCAAAGGGAGGTTCGCAACCATTTTCAATATTAGTTGAGTAGTTCAGCCATCACAATGGCATTTTGAGCATAACCATTTTCTTCTTTTTGACAAATAGTGGCCGCAACCATATAAAGCATGGAAGCTATTTCATTTTGCTATGGAACTGCCTCATGCACTACAAGTCTGGACAATCAACACTTCTCAGTTCAAATTTCGAATTTTTGACTTCTAGATGTAGTTTAGATCATGTAAAAAGGTGGAAAATTATCTTAGGAGTTGTTTTTAATGTTTATTGGTCAATATTCCAAGTTAGTGATGTTTTAGGCTTGGATTGGTTGTAAGGAAAATTGCTCCTATTTTTCAGTATATGCACTATTTTTTGGATATATCTAGTTAAAAGTTGGTTTTGGTAAATGATTTTGACCACCTAGGGTAGGAAATCAAATCTTGCATGATGTATACAGATATCAAAATCATTGTTAGTGGTTATGTCGATTGAGATTAGAGAAAAGGACTTTTGTGCACTGTATTTTTTAAAACTTTTCCAGTGAATGAATGGAATAGAAGATGATTTGCAGGGATTCTTGAGTCATAGTTTTGGTGGTTTTGTGATCCTTTGATAGTTTAAGTTATATATGTTTGCATACATTTAATGTGCATCTTCTTTCTTGGAAAATGAAATGTTTAATTTAGAATTCATCTTTAAAGATGCTATGTTTTAGTTTGCCAAGTTATCAATGTTTTCAGCTTAAAGTAGCATTTTAGAATTCATAAATGGTTGGATGCTCTAATGTGTTGTATTTCACCTTTTCTACATTCACCCCCTACAGTAATTTGACATAAATCCCACCATCAAAGTTTCCTACCTTGTCCCTTTGAAGAAACGCTCTCTTTTCCATCATCTCAGTGGAGAAAAAATAATTTGGCATGATTTCATGCCCAATGGATCTGTATCTTTTCTCATCAACATACCTTTAAAATATCAAACTTTGTTGAGCTTATTACCTAGCCTAATATCATATTTGTTGAGTAATCCAAGTGAGAGATACCTCTCTAGGCTAGAAGGGCTAGATTATGGCCTAAAGCAGTTTGCGGTTACCTCTAGAATTCCTTTTCCAGCCTAGGGAAATCACATAAGGCTAATAGTATGCAAAAGTTATGCCACTCAGAAGTTGACCTTTTTGTTTTCACACCTATAGTTCGAGAGGATGTCGCGTCAGCCCCTATTATTCATGGAAAATGGGATAGCCACATGATTATGATGTAAAAGAATCTATACTGTAACTCTAGTTAAGAGTTGTAGTCAACATTACCACTAGTAAGCTATCGGGTTGTGTTATAACCCGACCGCTAGGAGGAAGAGGAATTCCATTCTTTCGAGAAAATTTTGGTCCATAGTTGAGAAAAGATAGCCAAGAGAAATAGGAGGTAGAGAAAATAGAGAGGATTTGTGCACTGTAGTAGTCCATGTGCCACTAGAATTATTTATTTATACCTGCAGCCATATTTCTAGACATAGAAAGAGAGAGGAGAAACCTCACCTTCCAGTTGGGTTTTCTCCTAAAAGGGTTTTAGAGAGGGCATATCTTGTACCTTATGTGTGTGTGTGAGATTATTTTTCATTCTCTATTTTTGTGCATAATTTCCATTCGCATCCATGCACTAGTTACAGTTAAATATACAGATATTAAAGTTTAATAAAATTGTATCAGTGTAGAATATCAATTTTTTAATATAATATATATTTTGACGAATTGTCCAGTGAAATATCCATGACAATTTACACACCATTTGGTATCAAATCTAGTTTCTTTAGGCATTTTGTGGATATTGTAAGGATTTAGATTTGCGAGGCCAAACATTGTAAAACCCTATTCATGATCAACGAATCTATAAACAAACCTCCTGATCCTTCAAAGGTGAGGTTTACGTGGTTGGAACAACAAGTCGTAGATATCAACCACAATGTAAGCCTCCTCATGGGGGACTTGAATAGTAAGATGGGGATATTTGAAGAATATGGGGGTTTGAATGCAGAGGAAAAATCAGAATGAGGATTAGAAGATCGGGGATAAATGGAGAACCAATCAAAGAAAGGACCTGAAACAGATCAATGTAGTTCGAGTGTCATGAACCAATCACAGTCGTTGTTTAAAATGAAAGAAAAAATTGATATCAAGATGTACCAAAGTGAGATCCACGCTCTGAAGTTGAACCACTAGTTGTAGCAATTAGAATTTTATTTCAGTATCTATCAGATTGAGGAAGGGAAAAATATCTCATTCGCGTGGCTGAAATTAGAGGGCCATGCATTGACTCGGTGAGAGCACAACACAAAAACCCTAAGGTTGGAGGGAGAACCTCCAGTGACTAAGTGGGAGGATTTTAAAACCCTCATTAGATCATAGTTTTATCCCATTGGGTACATAGAGGACCAATGGATCTAGTGGCATTACTTTAGGCAAAAGTCAAGCCAAAGTGTGAATGAGTACACCACAGAATTCAAGAAGAGGGATATAATGTTGGGTATCTCTCCAATGAACCCAGATGTACTCCTCAAGTATTTTTGGGTTTGCACCACCATCTACATGATCAAGTGATGTTGTTTAATCCCAAATCGGTGGATGAGGCTTGTTTACAGGCACATTACCTAGTGAACATAGGCCTGAAGAGAGCAGAATCAAGTGGATCAAAGAAGAAGGAGAAACAAGAAGCTTCTAAAGAGGGAAATAAGAAGAAAAAAGGGGTAAAATATAAGAAGACGGTAGCCACATCACACCAGTGCAGAGATCCTAGCAACCACTTCAACATCGATGGCCATACAAAGGAAAATTTTTGGAAGTTACATATAGAGCTAAACCCGAAGAACAAGAAGAAAGATAACAAGAAGAAGAATCTCATGGCCACTTATTCGAGCAACCAAGTTGAAATCAGCTCAGATGTGGATGAGAATATGGCCTATACATCAGTATAGAAGGAGGTGAAATTGAGTAGCCTTTAGCAAAAGGAGAGAAAGAAATGACCAAACGCCTCCATATAAAGATACAGGTCAAGAAGACAAAGATTGATACTCTATTTGACTTGGGATCACAGGCGAATCTCATTGCAGCAGAGCTAGTCAAGAATGTGGGGTTGGAAGTTCGTGATCATCCAAACCCATATCCATTGGCATGGGTAAATGAGGGTGTAGAGTTGAAGGTAACAAAACAGTGTAAAATTAGATTTGCTATCAGTGTTGATTTTATTGATGAAGTAGACTTAAATGTGGTTCCCTTTTATGTATGTGGAGTCGTGTTTGGGAGTATATACATGTACATGTGTGATGCAATATTCATGAGGATAGCCAACTAGTATCGACTCATCAAGGATGGAAAATCGTTCATCATCAATGTGCACAAAGGCAAGTCGAAAATCTCATTGGTAAGTTCCAACCAAGCTAAGAAATTGATCAGTTCTAGCGAGAAGTATGTTTTATTGTTTTTAAGATAAATTCACTTTGAAGAGGAGTCAATAAGAGGCAAGGCATCCCTAGAGGGGTGTACTAAGAAATGAAAAAAATAAATAAAAAAATTGGAGTTGTTACAGGCATACACAGATGTGTTCTGAGAGCCTAAAGGGTTACCACCTAAGAGAGAAGTGGAGCATGAGATCCAGTTATTGCTAGACTCCCCATTTTCAAATATTGGGTTGCACATGCAGTTTGTTATAAAAGAAAGTTAGGTGAAGAAATAGTTACAACAAATATTGGAATAGGGTGTCATTCAACTGAGTACATCACCATGTGGTTCATCCATCATCATTTTTCCAAAGAAGGATGGGACTTGGTGAATGTGTATAGATTATAGGGTGTTGAATAAAATCATGCTCAAGAAAAAATACCCCCTTCCTAGGATAGATGATTTGCTAGATTAGTTCTAGCAAGAAAAGTACTTCACCAAGTTGGACATGAAGTCTGGATATCACTAGGTTTGAGTCAAATAAGAAGATACATCGAAGATCGCCTTAAAAACCAAGCAAGGTTTATATGAGTGGTTACTCATACCATTTGGCCTATGTAATGCACCAGCTACATTAATGAGATTAAGGAATGATGTACTACACCCATTTTATGGATTCATTTGTTATTTTCTATTTGGATTATATATTGGTATATAGTGTTATCTGGGAGGAGCATATGTCACATTTGACACAGGTGCTGGAAACATTGAAGAAGCACCAACTACTAACAAACTTCAAGAAGTGCGAGTTTGTGCAACAGTCTTTGGTGTATTTGGAGTATGTGATCGGTGGAGGAGAACTAAATATATATCCTTTCAAGATGGAGGGCATCTTGAAATGATCAGTGCCTACTAATGTTCCTGAGATAAGTTTCATTGAGGTATAACAATACTTGAGGAATTTCATAATCTCATTTTCAACAGTAGCAGCATTGCTCCATGCCTTAACAACAAGTGGCAAGAGTTTCTAGTGGGGAAAAGGTTAGGAAAGGGCTTTCGAAAAGCTAAAGAAGAAGACTAGCCAAGAACCATTTCCATCATTATGAAACTTGCAGCGAACCTTTGAAGTGGAGACATATGTGAGTGGGTATGCTATGGGAGTTGTCTTCATGTAGGGAGGAAGGCTTGTATGCTACCATTCTAAAGTATTTCATGGGGCAGTCCTTAACTACCCTACCTACGACAAGGAGCATTATGCCATAGTGCAAGTTGTGAAGAAGTGGAAGCATTATCTGATGGTGTCAAGCGGAATGAGTTATACTTGCGGACAAATCTAACCTTCCTAGGAGTCTAAGACTCTCTAATGAAAAACAAACCAAATAAGAGCTATCCTTCTCTAGATACACATCATTTTACAAGAATTCAAATGTTCTCGATCTTACCTTAGGTCCAATGCTTGTTGTAGTAGTCTAGTCTTGTTGA
>APFE030135260.1:205469-221030 GCA_000404065.3 Pinus taeda
TTTAAGTGACTTTCTCTCTCTTTGAGGTTTTGACATGAAGAGCAGAGGTATGGGGCTTGACAAAGAGGACAATGTGGCTATTGATGAGGCCACATACTGCAGATAGTCAGGGTGACAAAATTCAGTGTAACAGATGGGAAAGGAGATAGTAATCCACAGAGATCACCAGTCATTATAGTACTTGCAAAGCCATCGTAAGCTACAATACACCATACATTACAAGTGGATGGGGTTTTTACAACAGTTTCATTTGGTGATCAATTATAAGAAGGGAAGTACAAACAAACTGGCTGAAATGCTTTCAAGGCCACCCACATCAAAGATCATTGCTTTGGGGCATATTATGCACATGGAGCCATTCAGCCATGATGCATACAAAGAGGCATATTTAGAATATGAGGACTTCAAGGAGGTTTATCAACAGTTGCAGAGTCAGAGTCATGTGCATAATGGCGATAGCACAATTAACTACCATCTCAAGGATGGGTTACTCAACAGGTTGGATAACATATGTGTTCCTAAAGGTGAGTGATTGCAACTAATCAAAGAAGCTCACACCTCCAAGGTTGCAAGGCACTCTAGTGTAGGGAAGACCATGGCTAACTTGCATAGGTATGTGTATTGGCCCAAGATCCAACAGTGGGTAGCTAGGTTCATAAGATGATGCATGATTTGTTGCACCAACAATCCTAGCAACACAAAACACGATCTATATCATCACTTAACTATAGCTATTTTTCCTTGGGAAATCATTAACATGGAATTTATGGGAGGTTTACCGAAAAACAGGAAGGGACATGACTACATGTTCATGGTAGTTGATAGGATCAGTAAGATGTGTGTTTGATGCCCTATAAAAAGACCATCAGTGGGAAAGAAGAAACAAACTTGTTCTTTGGATAGGTCTAGGTGCACTTTGGGATACCAAGGAGCATCATTTTAGACAGGGATACAATATTTCTCGGTGCATTATGGACTACATTATGGGAGAAGATGGACACAAAGTTGAAGAGATCTACAACATTCCATCCACAGAGAGATGGGTAGATAGAAGTAGTCAACAAGAATTTGGTGCAACTTTTGAGGAGATACAACCAAAAGCTTGAAAAGACCTAGGATGAAAATATGGTGTATATAAAACATTCTTACAATAGAGAAATCCAAACTTCTACTAGAAAGTCCCCATTTGAGACTTGTTTTATTTTCCACCCTCACCTTTGGATATTGCATATGGGCAACAAGGAGGAATGAGGGAATATATTACAAGAGATTATTTGAGGGGTAAAAAAATTATAGAGAAGATCAGGTCGATCCATCTACCGGTACAAGAAATATTGTAGAATTCACAAGAGAAGTATAAGGCTAGGTATGATCAACATAGAGAAGAGAAACTATTCAAGGTGGGAGACAGAGTATAGCTACAGTTGAATAAGGATAGGTTGCAGGGGCCTGGTAATAAAATCAATGATATAAGGTATTTCCCCTTTGAGATACTGGAAAAGGTGGGTGATAATGCCTATCGATTCATTTGACAACCATATATGAAGATTTTCTCAGTTATGAATATAGAGAATTTGAGAGTCTATGAGCCTTCCATTCTAGACCAAGAAGAGGAACAAGTCCTACCTTTTGTGGAGGATTTGGCATCAGATGCTTCAACATAGTTGATAGAAGATACAATTTTGAAGAAGAGGTCCAGAACTACAAGACAAGGGAAACATGAGCTTTGGCAGATTGGATTGAAGGGACAACTTATAGGAAAAATTTCCTCACCTCATTTAGTAGAAGCTCTTGGAGACAAAAAGCCTCCCAAAATGGGTCTGAAACCATTCAGGATTGTTTTAAGGCATCAAACGATGTTTTCTGGGGGTAAAAATTTTCTGCTTTAACATTGCAACATTTCATTATATTCTACACACATAAATCTTTCCAAGGGCACATGAATCACATCAATCAGAGTTCATATGCAAAAGTTATGCCACTTGAAAGTTGACCTTCCTATTTTCAAACCTATAGATCATGTGGATGTCGCATTAGCCTCCATTATTCATGGAAAAAGGGATAGCGACATGATTATGATGTAAAATACTCTAGAAGAGTCTATATTGTAACTCTAGTTAAGATTTGATGTAGTCAAAATTAACCAATAGCAGGCTATCAGATTGTGTTATAACCGGGCCACTAGGAGGAAGAGGAATTCCATTATTTTGAGAGAATTTTGTTCCATAGCTGAGAAAATATATCCTAGAGAGACAAGAGGTAGAGAATACAGAGATAATTTGTGCATTGTGGCAGCCCATGGGCCACATGCATTACTTCTTTATACCTACAGCCATATTTCCAGACAGAGAAAGAGAGCGGAGCGACCTCACCTTCCAATTGGGTTTTCTCCTGAAAGGGTTTCCTAGAGAGCATATATTTTGTCTAATGTGTGTGTGTGAGATTACTTTGTTGTTCTCTACTTTTCTGCATAATTTCCATTCACATGCATCCAGTAGTTACAGTTAAATCTACAGATATTAAAGTTTAATAAAATTGTAATAGTGTAGAATCTCATATTTTTAATATAATATTATCAGATATGTTGTGATGAACTTTCGAGTGGAATGTCCATGAAAATTTATGGATCATACTTGGAGTGGCCTCCTGGTCTCATAGCATTCATCTCACCCTCTAGTCAACTTATTTTATTTATCATCATCTACAGGTACTAGTCCAACAAAAAGTTCATGGGAATTGGTACAAGATCATCCCTCTTCAGATTGTCGGGGATGCCTGGTATGATAGCATGGCCTCAGTTTAAAAATCTTTGTTGAAAGGTGTTGGTATACTCCTTTTCAATTAATATGAAGCCCAATTAGTTAGTGAAACACCTTGAATGTTGATAATTCAACCAGCATGGTACTGTGTTAATTTACTCTACCCATTGGAGAAGTCTCGTCGAAGCCTACAAATAGTTGGGGAATTAGTCACATTTCCTCTCATAGTGGACTAGAAATTCAACCCACCCCTCTCAAGGACTTCAATGGAGAATTCAATTGCATGGTCAAGGGAATCAATGGTGGGATCAACTAAAGGCTTCGTGCCTTCATGTGGAATCCACCTCTTCACGTCGGGACTACAAAGCTCAAAGGTCATCCATGGACAATGTATGGAAGGTGGCTTAAGGTTGGAAGGTATGCTAATTAGAGCTTTCCAACTCCCCTCAGGTTCTTATCATATGGCTAGTCGAGTGTCTCACTAAGAATTTTTTCATGTAGTAGTAAAATTATGGAGTTGCCTTCTGAATTTTGTCGAATTCTGGATGGCTCATCAAAAGGAAGCCATTCATTTTGAAATCAACAATTTTGTATCTCTAGACTGAATTATCAGTATTTTTTGATAGATAGAGTGGTCAAGTAAAACATGTATAACTAAATAATCTTAACATGTGTTATTGGGTCGACTTCCCTTCATGGCACCCATAACACCAGGAAAAAAACTTTGTAATTTTTTGCCACAGTAATATAAAGTCGAACCTTGATACCAAAAAAATTAACACACCATATATTAATATGCCAATGACCATTGAAGCATATATGGACTATAATGATATATACATCATCGCATGATTAATATAATCATCATCTATAACACAATGCCCACCAATATATTTACCATCTATAATGTAATCAACATAACACACTATATTAATCATATAATATCAACCCAAATCTCTTGTTTAGTTCCCGAAAATGTTAAATGTTAAAGTTAAGGCAAGTTGACGCAAATTGGCTCCACAACTCATTTATTAATGCCAAATGTCACACTAGTTTATTTCACTGTTTGAGTTGTTGTTTAGACATTTGTACATTTCATCTAAAATTTATTTATGCTCTCCGAGGATATACTTTATTGAAAATTTATTTATGCTCTCCAAGGTTACTTTACATCAGTATAATCCTTTCCAACAACATACTTTACAGTAATAACATATATTTTGTGTGCTTGCTCGTAGAAGCAACTCTTGAGTGGTATGGCTTTCATAGGTTTTGTGATGAAGTAAATACGTCTTGAATACTTGTCACATTGGATAACACATATAATGTCAATTAATATCATTGCCAACTAATGTTCTCTCTATGATATTTTGGTTGACATATTTGATTCTTAGAACAGTAGTGCTACTTTCTGAGTATGTTTCATAATCTCCTCTGAATATTGGGATACCCCTTAAATAAATATTGGAGAGGAAGATTAATCTACTCTTAAATATCTTGGCAAGAGTTATATTATTGTCATAATTGCATTACTACTGACTATAATAGGAATTGTACTAGATTTCCCATATAACCATATTTCAAACACTTTCTAATGAATAATGTGCCTGGGCCATCACACATATTAGTCCAAATGCAATACTCTTATGCTTAGTGATTGCATGGAAACTTGGATTTGGAATTTTGTAATATGTTATCTCTTTCTTGCATTTTTGTCCACCATTTTAATTTTTCCTTGTACTATACTCTATTTTTTTTACATTTGCAATAACTTTTTATCTTTATTTTTATTTTTATTTTTCTCATATTGGAGCTTCTGTGATGTTCATATAAATATTTATGACTATGCATATGTTTCTCAAGTTCCAACTCCTTTTCTCTAAGGTGTCACATTTCATTAATTTTTGCCATGTAGTTTTCTTACTTCTTTATCAACTCACATATGTAACCTATTAGCTTCCTCCATGATCAAAGTTTCTAGTCATTTTTTACTTTCAGGGTGCATGGTGCAATTGGATTATCTAGTCCCCAATGAAATATTTTTATAACTTCACAAAGAAAGAACTTGTAACTCGTAACTTGGCTAGCAGCGACATTGTCGCAATTTCTAAGTGCCAATATCCATCTCGTACCTGGGTCATATGAATTAGCTCAAGTCTTCAAAGTGGTATACCAAAGTGAGAACCTACAGAAAATTGTAACAATTTTGTTATATATGCCAAAGCATGTTGTTGTGAGTGTGCTTGGGTCAAATTCTCTCAAGTGCATAATACTTTGTCCCAAAAAGAAACAAAACAACACGACTTTTCTCAAATACTTTGTGTAGTTCCTTTTGTTAAACTTTCTCTATTTCAATGTGAAAAATAGTTATGGGTGGAGAATCAGAGCTTTTTTAAGAGAGGAATGAAAAAAAATCAAGGCGCTCATAGCCCATTCGACCTGATGTCCTAAACCAAGTGCATATATTGTTCCCAGATATCCTACTCCTTTTGATTGTCGCTGACCCTACACTTAAAATCTGATTCTCTCTTCTCTAGGGCTTGGTATTTATTCACTAATCATTAGGTAATCAATTGTATGTTGAATCAATCCTATAGTAAAATTTCTATATGAGCTAATAAAAGCTCAGCTGATTTTCTTCTTCAATTAAGGTGGCTGGATAGTAAAACTCGATTCCAAGGCTACCCCTATTTCGACAATCATGGAGAATATGTTGAGGTCCAAACCCATTCACAAGTAAAGAATTTCGAGAGCAGACTGAGCTTCACAACACCAAGCATGATAACTATCATCTTTGAATGGATTTTGTGAATCGACATTTCTACTTTAAATTTAATTCTTTGTAGATGTGAGGTACCTTTTAATTTTATTTCATTTGAATTCTTTCCTTAGATTGTTTTCATTGACACTGAAATGATATAAGTTGTTGATTTTCTTTTTCCTTTTCTTTTGCGAACACTTTAACTTTCTTGTTATGTATATTGTGTAGATGGTTCTAATATTTTCTCTTTGGATCTCGAGTTCTTCATATCTGTCATTTTACTCTTCTAAATATAACGTTCACATGAGTGTAGAGACTCCAACTTAAGTAATATATTCTCAACATACTATTTGGATATCTCCCCCCAAAGATGTTTCAAATTTCATAATTGTTGATCCTCTAACACTAATATTAACAATAATATTCTCTTCCTTCATGAGCAACTCCCCCCACTGCCATGCTAACTTCACTTTGTCATTGAAGTCACTCGATGCTCCCTTTTCTTCCTCTTCCAACTTTAGTGGGTTTTCCTCTATTATTTTCATTTCCGTTTGGCTCATTCTTTGGTCTGCTTTGAGTTGTTTCCATCTTTGGTCTAGAGCTCTTTAGGATATATATTATCTTACCGTATTTGGATTTGTGGCCAAATTTATCACACACATAACATCTTATGTGGCTAAGAAATGGTTTGTATTTTCTTGAGTCATTTTTTCTCTTATTTACATATAGTTTGCATTCAATAAATTTATGTCCAAATCCATTGCACAAATAACAAATACCATAGAAATAGTTTGTGTACCTAGTCACTAATTGTCTTCTTTGTTTGCTTGCATGAGAATACCCTCTTGTTTGCTACATTTTTTGTTGATTGGTTTTATTTCTCTTATATTCTACTTCTACATGTCTAGGTTTGTGGCAATAGAAGCATGAAACATATTTCCTCATTTTAAAAGGCTTACAGACTTTCTAAGCTCATCTTTATGAGCAGAATGCATCCTTGCAAAGTAGACTTTTTTTGTTTCATTCTTATGCTTTTGCTTTTGTTGCTCATCTTTATTAATTTCCTTACTAGTCATGTTTCTTGTCACTTTTCCTATAGGTCTTTTCACAGCCGCTTCATTATCCTCTATGGTTTCCTTTGACTTACTACAATTTTCTGAGTTCTTCATGGGCACTCTTAGTGTCAATATCTGCATACTTCAGTCAAGGATCAAATTTTCTCTTTGCATTTTCATTTTAGGTGTGTCATACTGAATTTTTGGATCATTCCATTTGGTCATGTCAAAATTATCCTCTAGTGGTTGTCTTCTCAGAAAATCAAAAGATCCCTCATAAGGTATATTTGTTGACCCATCTCCATGTTGCGTTCAGGTATGGTTTCAATTACAATATTTTTAGGGTCAAGGCAGTTGTGTTTTCATTAGGTCTTAGGGTTCATTTCAAAGGTCAAAAGCATGGTTTCAAGTGTAAATAAAGGGCAACAGAAGTATGAGGATGACCAATAAAAAAAGAATAATTGCTAGTAAGTCATGGTTATTGTGGAGAGATCTTATGTCACTAACATAATTTTCATCTCAAAAAACATGTGTTTGAGATGAAAACAACGTATTTTTGTTGATTTATATTTCTTGATGTAAGTTAAGTCATTTTATGTAATAAGTGTTCCTAGCTGCCTCAAGAATTTCTCCTTGTTGTAAGAAAATGAAACCATTGAATAAATCAAGTCAATGAGAGCATCCATCCACCTGAAAAGAGACAAAGAAGGAAAAGCCATTAAACAGAGATTTAAAGACAAAGAAAAAGTTCCAAAACATTAGAGAGTGTGTTCTTCTAAAGAAAAATCAAAATCAACCTCTATATAAGATGTCAAATTCCTTTTCCAAATTCATCACTTTCATTTGGCAAAGAGGAGGAAGAGCATTGAAGGAGAGAGGGAGGTTAAAGCCAATTGGTTGTTGAACAAAGAAGAGGCATTGCACACAAAGGCCAGTGTGATGTGCATAGGGATGGAACACTGTGCATAGGGCAGTTTCTCCAGTGTAAATTTGAATGGCACTGTGCATAGAGCCAAACCATTACGCACCTGCAGGTGGCGCTACGCACCTATAGGTGGCACTGTGCATAGGACCAACAAGCGCCAAAACATCATCCCAACCATCTAAATCATGTTTTTTTCCATCTAGTACTTTTAAACAAGTTCAATCCTTGAGTTATCCTCCCGGCATTAATTTCATCGTTTTGAATTTAGTTTGCTATTTCAAATTTCAAACCCTAGATTTCCTACAAATCCCTCCACCTACCTTAATTCCCTCAAACAAATCCCTTCACCTACCCTAATTCCCTCAAACAAATCCATTCACCTATCCTAATTCCCTCATGCAAATCTCTCCACTTATCCCTTATACCCTAATCCCCAAAACAAAATCCTAAAACCCTATTTATTAAACAGTCCCTACCAAAGAAAAAATACCCTCCTTCTCACTCTCGTATCATATATATTCCATCCTACATTACATAAGCTCATCTCCCCTTCTCCTATCCCTATTCACCACAACTCACTCTTTCATTACCTTCCCTAGGGTTACAAAGATTCAAAATTCAACAAACATGGACAAAGAGTATAGAGATTATGAGGAGGAGGAAAATAGTGGCAGTGAAAGTTTGGGAGATGAACCTCAGAATCAGAGAAAAGCACATAAGGGAGGAAGAATCATTACAGAGGAACCATCAAACATCAGAGAGTTACAAGCTTCTCATATGATTTCCTCTTGCTTCTAGCATCTAGGGTGTTATGAGTTTTGTGAGTAGGTGGAAAGAGTTTAACATCATCTTGAGCTGACGAGGCTTTTTGTAGCTAATCTCCGTGATAACAAGGTAACTCTTGCCGAGGTGACATTTACAGTTTATCCTCCATCATTGTTGATGCTATAAGGATTCCAAATGTGGAGGAAAAATGGTATAAGGCACAATATTTGGATGACCAATACTATGAGCCATACATCAAATCCAAGTACAGGAATGAAAAGAAGAGGACCTTTCCTTTTAGGTTCCTTGAAGACAAGTATGCCCCTATGATGAGGATCATTATGAAGTATTTTACATGTGAGGTCAGGTTTTCTAGATTGTACACCTATCATATTAGGCTTCTTATGCACTTCACAAGAGTGAAAATGTTAAACATCATGTACTTCTTATTTAGGAAGATTGAGAAGATGGCTTACATTGTACAGAAAAATCCATACCCCCAGCAAATGAGTAGTATCTATCACTATTCCTTGATTAAGATGACTGTGCTACATCATCTCAACCTCGTCAACATCTCCTGGGATACATTCATTGCTAATGACATCTTCAATGATACTCATATTCCTCCATCGGTGCCCCAAGAAGTAGAAAGGCCTTCCAATAGTGCTAAAGTAAACAAAGGTGAGAAGGTTAAAAAGACTAAAGTTGTTGAGGAGCCAGAAGCCTACAAGACATATCAGAGAGGGGCTAGAAATTTGTTTGCAGCAGATAGGCAAGTGTTTACTCCACTTAATGTGGAAGGGGCCTTTCCTTCTTCATCAGCTCATAGGAAAAATCTTGCTCCACAAAGTGTGAAAGGGGCTTTTCCTTCTTCATCGACACAACAGGTACAACAGGTGCAGCAGCTACATAAAAGGAAGGAAAAGATGTTGGAGGAAAGCATTGATGATGAGGAGGAAAGGGAATTTGATTTGATGGAAGATGATGAACCAGAACAACCACACATCCATCATGGCATTGAGATAGTTGACTTGGAGACTCAAGAAGATGCAACAAACGAAAGCATAACCATAAGGGAAAAAGATGCACAGATCCAAGCACTAATGGACAACTTGGTGAGAGCTAAGTATGTCATTTCATACCTTGAGCAAGAGAACAAGAAGCTAAGTGACAAAAAAATCCTCATGGAGATGGAACTTCTCAAAACCAAGAGGAAAAGTGACAAGGGCAAGTCAGTAATGTAGGAGGAAGAAACACCAGTTACCTTGAATGTAAAGCAAAGAATTGAGAAGGAAATTAAGGAGGATAGAGAAAATTGGCTTGACAGTGTCAACTTGAATTTGGAGAAGCTGATACAAAAGGCCAACAGGGACAATCGAATCATTAGGCATTTGGCTCACCATTATAGGACCCAGAACAAGATTTGCAGCATAAGGTTCAAGCAAATGAAGACAAGGCTAAAACAAGAAATCAAAGGCAAAAAGGAGGGTGATATGCTTAGGTTTCTTGCTGAAGATTCCTTGGCTAACCAATATACTTAATGGTGGTTTTTTCGACAAATTTTGAGCAAGTTTTGAAGAATTTTTTCCTTTTGAAGAATTTGGCAATTTTTGACACAAAAATTTTGGCTCTGTGTGCATCCTAAGAGCCTCCAATGAGGAAATGATAATCATTTTTGATTCACCATGATGATTACATGTACTCTGTGCATTTTCTAAGATTTTAGAGCAGAACTAGTCAACCAAAAGGTCAAAAAACACCCTAAAAATGACCTTTCTGGCCTCTTTTGGACACACAGAAGTAGTCTTTGGAGAATTAGTTTTTGAGGGGTCAAATGAACTTCAAATGAAAAAATTAAAGATTTTTTGGAAATAATACTTGAAGAGCTTTCCGGTGAGCTATCTTGAGCTCAATTTGGACACTAGGAAGGTCTCCAAAATGGCCCTGAAAAAAGAATTGCGCATAGAGCTTGAGCGTTGTGCATATGACAAAAATTGTGCTGGGTTTCCACTTCAATGTGCCTTGACTGTAATTTTGGGTTTCCTCTCATGGATGGTGTTTTACTGATGTAAATGATGACTAGGCATGCAAATAGGATGGTTAATAAGTACTTTAAGGTGGATTCGTTAGATTAAAAGTTATCTCGAGGACAAATGAATTAGTTTCCTCACTTTTATAGGCAAGTTGTTAGGTTGCCTAGATTCCAGTTTCTTGTTCAGTTTTTGATGGACTAGTTCCTCATCCTTAGGAGTTCGACCCCTAAAGATGGGAGGAGATTGAATAAATTTCTATATCTTCTTATTCTTTCTCATTGTAAAGGGTTGGACTCAGCTGGATGCTTATCCTTTGAGTAGACACCAATTTGTATCAGTTTTAGCGAGAGATTAATGAAAATTTGTAGCTATTGCTTTGGGATCCATGTGGTATGATGTTTAGTTCAGTTTTTCTTATGTTTTCATGTGTTAAACTATATTTTTGACTCCATTTCATCATTTCATACTCTTTAAGTGGATGTTTTCAAGTTGATAGGCAGAACCCATAATACTTATGCTCTGTTTTGGGAAATTATTCACAGTCTATGTTTTCCTCAACTTAGGAAGAATCCATGTTGTTCACATCCTCTTTCTAGCTCCTCACCTGTCTTGAAACACCTCACCCATCAAACCCTAGAGTGCTAAGCCTTGTTCCTACCTTATGCCATTGAAACCCTGCAATTTTGACCTAATTTCCTTGCCCAAACTATCCCTCTCCTCTTGATCCAGCAAAACTCTTCAAAACCAAATCAAACCTTGTGCTACTATACCTAGACTAATAACATTTTCTTGATCCAATCATCTTGGCTGAGATCCTTACGGAAACAACCCTCTCTTGGCCTAGTAGGGCTAGCTACTTGGCTAAGCGTGGTTTTTGGTTACCCTAGCATTGCCTTCCTTCAGCTTGAGGTTCAATCTAGGTGTTAACAGACACAACCTCCTCTCCTAGATTTTTACACAATATTTTATTTTCTTCTAATTCACTTCTAGATGAATCAATCTCAACCTCTAATATTTCACAATGTTCTTTTTTCTCCTACAATTGAGTGCTCATTACCTCTTCTATTTTCCTTGCTTCTTCAAGTTATGCCCTCGGGCTAATTATTTCCTCCTTGAACTCATGTTCTCTTTCATCACATATCTGCAATAATTTCTTGAGGTATCTAGTTTCATTTGCAAGTTTGTCTATTTCGGCAAATGTTGGGTCAATCCTAGCTTGATGTTCATCCATATTTTCTTCATGAGAATAAGGTTCATTCATATTAATAGCACATGCCTCGTTTGATTGACCGCTTTCTTTTTCATAGGAATTTTTCTTCTTCCTCTTGTTCTTATCCTTTTTTGTATTGTTGCTACAAATATCTCCTTCATGCATGAGATGCAACCTATTCCAGATTTATTCATATTTTAGATCTATTATTGTCTCAAGGTATTTATTGTGAATGTTTTTATATATCACACACTTTTGTTGATCATTCCATTGTTGTTCTTGTGTACAGGGGGAATCTTTATAGTCTCCTTCCCATGTTATCTTCCATACACAAGGTCCATAAGATATTAGTTCTTCCTTTACCCTCTTTTTCCATTCTCAAAATTGTTTCTACACGTAGCACAAGTACACTTCGATAGTCCATGACTCAACCAAAACCACGTTCCAGTTGTTAGGCTTTCACAAAAGGAACCTACTCTGATACCAATTGATGAAAACTTGACTAAAATAGGGGGTTGAATCAGTTTAGTACATTCATATTGGACATAAATTTATTTTCTTTTCAATGGTTAACTACACTATTAACTTATTAAATGAGAATATTAACACATTATGACTAATAGATTTAATATATTAACAACAATAATTATGTAAACCAAAACATCACAACAACACATATGAACACCAAATATAAATGGAAACCCATAAAGAAAGAAAACCATGACTTTGTTATTTTTGTGATGTAAAGGTAAGTGCATATTCCCTTATTACATCTAGTTTTCTATAGGCTCCAACCTAAAAGAGGTTGCTACCTTGATTTTTCTACAAGCTTCAATTTGCAAGGAAGCTCCAACTCCCACAATTTTTTTGTAGGCTACAACCCATAAGAGGCCCCTACCTCAACAGGCTCTAAATTGTTATTTATCAATCCACAACTTGAAATCATATTAGATTCCCCTTGTACATGCAAGAAGAAATATGTTGTTTTACCTAGTCTATAGATTTTCATACCTCCATCTTTGTCTCTGCTTCTTCTTCAACACAAATATACTTCACATCTGCTCTATATGTGTCAGGTAACTAACAACTCAATCAACTCTCACATTCTCTAAATCTCTAACCATTTTTACCATCCAACCTCACACATTTTTATAAATGAATTTTTATGGTTGTTAGTATTCCACACATGAATCTAAAATGACAGGTCTTATCTCTTTGCATTCCAAAGGTGTTTCTTCAATTCCAAAACTATTTCAAATCTGTGAAAATTAAAATACATTAAATTAATTTGAACATATTAAGATTACATCCATTAATATTCTTCATGACAATAAAATGAATTTCAACTTATTCAAATAACATTCATTAGTACACTTTTGCAACACATTAACTTGTATTATCTTGCATTCCAACACCTTTATTTTGATCTCAACACCTCAACAAAATCATCAAGCATCTCCAAGATCATGTCTTTGTAGTTGAATTTATTGTCAATGAACATTTGAATAGGAACTACGCTAAGCGAACATGAATTACACTGTGTAAACATGAAACTTTCAGTTGTCACTGGAACACTAAAACCACTTCTTCAACTCGAACCTCAGCAACATACAATAAAAGCCTTTGCAACATATCTTAGCAATACATCAACGTATATAACTTCACAAACATAAAAACATCATTCATGCCTTTGCGTTTGTGTTTTCCTTTTCCTTGCATCATCACAAACTCTGCACCATACTGCATCTCACATAACCATAATTCATCTAGCCATAACAAGCATCAACATCATCATAATAGTGATCAACAATATAGAAACATCATAACATGGCAATATATGTAAGAAATTTATCGTATGTATCACAACATCTCCATCCACAAGTATCTCTACAACTAACAATAATAAACAAAATAACATCACAAGCACAACAAGCTCAACTCTTTCACTTCTTCTACCCTTGTGCTACTCTTTTCCCTTTGTTGCTCCTTTGCCATTGTTGCTTCTTTGCCATCAATGAAAACAATGCCAACAATATATATGGTAATTGGTTAATTCTTCCAAATGTTCAAATTTTTTCCACATAATCTAACTTGTCTCTCGAGAATAGCACTCAGTTGAAGGGGGAATTAAACATGCTGGCTACCACTTAAACTATTATCCTTTAACACACAGACACAAAATTTTATTATATATAATTTGATTTTATATAAATTATAAATAAAAAATTAAATAATAATAATAATAACAATAATAATAATAAATTTTATTAAAAAATTATCCATATGGATATATATGTTTTCCCTCGTTTATACTTTATTATGCATACATTTAACATTTAACTTTGTTGTATATAGTTTAACTATATCTATATTTTTATTAGAACTATAGCCTCGTATCTTTTTTAAAATATTTTTCCCAAAATATTTATAGTTAAAGATCGTATTATATTTTTCTCCTATTCTCGTTTTTCCACTATTATTTATGCATCTATTTATATTTTTCTCCTTGTGGGTGGTAATCCTTGTTAGTTTGTTGTTGTATAATTTATTTTCCTTCGATTACACATGTTGTAACTTCTTCAATTTTTTATAATCGTTGGTCTTTGGTAATATCTTTTCACATAAAAAAAATATGGAGATTTTTGCTCGTTGGTGTGCGACAGTGCATGCAATTAGAGCACCAATTTTTACTAACATGATCGCAATGCATCCCAACCACCAATTTTTACTAACATGATCGCAATGCACCCAACCATTTCCAATGTTGTTTCAACTTTGCTTGGTTGCAATGCATCCCTTGGAGCAAAAATACATGATTGTCGTGATTGAGTGATGGTTATGCAAAAGTGATGGTTATGGCTTTGCAGATTAATTTAGGATTTTTTTCATGTGTTTGTTGTTGTGCTTTATGTGGTTGCAGTTCCAAAAGCCGCCCTTTGTTGTAGTATTGTTTATTTGAATAATTTTAGATTTCTAATGGGGGTTTATACATTCTAGTTGTTGGATCATGTCTCTTATTGGGCATGTTGGATTCATATCTAGCCATCGCTTCTGTTGGAATTGTTTCTTTTAAGCAGGCTATGCTTCAATAATATTCGATACTTTCTTCCTTTGTTATGGTTTGTGAAGCTCCATCTATTTCTATTCTTATTGGTTTATAAATTGACAAGGAAGCATATTTCCTCAAATACAACAACTTGATCTTTTTTTTTTGGGGAGGAGGGGGGAGGGCGTGCCGGAATAGGGTGATTTTAGGGGCGAATGTTCGCCCTTTGGCGAAATTAAGGGGTTTTAAATTTTTAGTGGGCGAATATTTTGTATCATAGTACATTTTTACAAATCACCTCAAATAGCGCACCTTATTTTAAGGGAGAGGGTAAAAAAGGTAAATTTAGCCCTTGAAATTAGGAGTTACAACCTTCCATTCGCCCATTTTCAAGAATAGGTTTTATTTAAGTGAATCCATTCGCCCATTTTCAAGAATAGGTTTTATTTAAGTGAATCCTATGGCCCAAATACCATAATTATAAAATAGGTATCGTAAATTAATAAAAATATAAATAACTGAGAAGTATGGTAAATAAATAAAACATTTTTTATATTAACTCCATAAGTCACCTTATATACATACAAGGGTGTAAACAAATAAAAATATAAGTAAAGTGGAGGTATGGTAAATAAATAAAACTTTTTTTATACTTACTCAAAGGTATGGTAAATAAATAAAAATATAAATAAATAAAGCATCTTTTTATATTTAGTCTATAACCCTCGTTTTATTTGTGAAGGCTCAAGAAAGAGGTTTTATTTAAGTGAATCCTATGGGCCAAATACCATATTTGTAAAAGAGTTATGGTAAATTAATACAAATATAAATAAATGAGTGGTATGGTAAACAAATAACACATTTTTTATATTTACTCCATAAGTCACCTTATATTTACGAACACTCAAAAAAATGCGTTATATTTAGGTGAAACCTATGGGAAAAATACTATGGGACAGATACCATGGACTAGATTGTTATTAATACCATGCAAAAAAACATTATTA
>APFE030135260.1:244631-282042 GCA_000404065.3 Pinus taeda
CCTTGATTTACAGAGCGTACAAGTATGCAGGTACAATGAGCTTGGGATGCATACACGCAGGCAAGGTAGAGAGAACCTGCGTACCCAGAGATAAACATGATTTTTAATGACTTTCTCTCTTTTTTGAAGTTTGACATGAAGAGCAGAGGTATAAGGCTTGACAAGGAGGATAATATGACTATTGATGGAGCCATATTAACTGCAGATAGTCATGGTGACAAATTTCAATGTAACACTCTAGAAATGGGGCAACTAGTTTAGATAATATTTTGAGAAATGGTTCCAAGCATGCGCATGAGGAGAAAAAGAAGAAGAACACTATAATTATGCTTCATGAATAATTCAAAAGGAAATGCCACCCACGTTAGATGATGAAATAGAGAAATGTAAAGAGACAGAGGCCTCACTATTGGAATTAAATAAATACTTTCATGTGCCTACTTATTCAAAGATTATGAAGGAAAAGGTGGAAATATTCAACATGATCTAAGGGGATTCCATATTGTGGGAAGAGCATAAGAGAATAAAAATAATAATTGAGAGGAAGGTCACTTGGAAGAAATTTGAGAAATATTTTAGGAGAAAATATTTGTCATAAATATATTATGAAGGGAAGATCAGAGAGTTTCATCACCTGAAGTTGGGATAGCTAACCATGGATGATTATTTGAATATATTTCTAGATTTGATGTACTATAAACTTCTATATATTAAGTTTGAGAAAGTGAAAATTCAAATCTTTCTCAGTGGACTGCCTCAGACCAACTAGGAAAAAAGAGAGTTTGATGAGCCCAAGAATTTGGGTGATACAATAAGCAAGGAAATGTATGATTATGAGCAATATAGGCATTGGCCAAAGATTCAAAATCCTTGGAAGAAGAAAGAAAAAATTGTCTTGAGGGAGAAAATATTTAAATCATAATGACACAAGTCCTTAGGAAAGGTTACAAAAATGGGTTACCCAACTAAGATCAGGTTCCAGTTAGACTACCCTATGGAAGCTAGGACTAATCTAATAGAAACCATGAAAGGAAAGACATGAGATTAGAAAATGGGATGTTTGAAATGTTGGGGTTATGGAGAATAGCATATACTCCAAGACCATCCCCATATGTATGTTAATTTTTCTTAGGGATATATTGTTCTTTGTTTTGATAATTGCATTTATTCATTAATACATTACATTCACCCCATAACATCATTACATTATCCAAAATTACATCATTATTCAACAACATATGAAACTATGTAGAAGGAATGATATCATCATCATTAATGCAGCAGAGCATAAAGGAACAATAGAAGAAAATCATTTAGAATAAAACAATTCACACAAAAAGACACCAGGATTGGTTGGAGACGAAGGGAAAACCCACTATGGGGAAAACCCTTTAAAATTCTTCCTCTTATTTAATCATCATCAAATGATTCAGTAAAAGAGGGTACACTGGTCCATATCTTCATCTAGGAAACTATCCAACAAAACAACTACAACATCCATGAAATGACCCCAACAATGCTTATAGTTCTAAATTCTGATTCTAAAGCCTGTAATGAACTATCCCTGTTTGCGGTCAAATGTCAAACATTTTGGTCATTGAGAAAAATACTTGGTAGACTGAAAATTAAACTTCTAGGTCCTAGTCACATAGAGGAGGAGTCATACCATCAACTGTAGCATCCTATTCACTCCCTTAAGCCGAGTATGCGAGCGATTGGGATCAGATATCAACTACGACAAGCAAGAAATTGAGATTTTGAAACCCTAACTCCTAGTCTCATGGATGGAGAGTTGTATGTGTGATTGGAAGGTTGTAGTCACATGGATGAGATTTTATGCGAGTGGTTTTGGTTGATTTATTCCTGTGTTGTGCCAGCGATTAAGGCCCAAAACCCTAAAACTGGCATGCGAGCTTCAGAACCTCCAATTCACCTCAAAGCGAACCCATGTCTTCATGGACCTACCTCAAACCTGTGCAAGCCAAAACCAAGAAAGAGAATAAAAGAATTTCTCATCATGATTTCCAAATGAAGTAGACATCACTTGTATTTATATCCTTCCAAGCATGTCCACTTTGCTTTAAGGTTGATCTTGTCAAATATGCACATGTGGTATTTTCTCCATAAGTAAACTTTCTCTTATCTAATTTGAGTGACCTTTAGGTCAATTTTGGTCCACTCGAAAATAGGAATTCAATGCGATAATTGTCTCCATCAAATGAGTTGTCTAAAGAAGAATTTTACTGCAATTGCATATTTTAACACTCCCTCTCAAATGGGGAGAATTCTACTTGCATCATATCATGACTATCCTGTCAACAAATCATATCCATTCTTAAGTATCTCATCATCACAAAGCGTCATTGATCATCTCAATTCATCTCTTGTGTTATGAAACCAGCTCACAAAAATATAGAAAAGATAGATAAATGACTTCAAAATCAACCTCTTTGAGGGGGCAACCTACTTTATATTACACAAATGAAAAATTCTTGGATGATACAAATGACAAGACCTCCTTTCTACATATAGGAGTCTAAGGGGTCATAATATAATCATAGCCAACATAACAATAATAATGTAAGGGCACAACAATAATAATAGTGGGTTTCTATGGGGCACAATAATAACAATATGGGGACTACATGGGCACAACAATGTAATAAGGGGGTTGCAGTAATAACAATAAGGGGTTACACTAGTAGTATAGGGACCTAACATGTCCCTCTCCTTCAAAAATTGTTGTCCTCAATGCTTGAGTAGTTTTGGATGCTTATGTATGAAATTCTCATCCTCCAATGTTGAATCTTGAGTGGGTAAGTTCTTCCACTTGATGAGATACTATGAAATTGATCGATTTTGTAGCTGTCGGGTTCTTGTTTCTGTGACTGCTTCAGGTTCCAATATAATTTTTCCTTCCTTGTCAAGTTCCAAAAATATTGTTTGAACTAGGAGCTTCTCACCTATAACCTTAATTAAGCATGAAACATGGAAAACTGGGTACACTCGAGAAGATGCAGGAAGCTCCAATTTGTATGCCATAGTACCTATCTTTTGTAACACCATGTACAGACCATAATACTTTGGCGATAATTTATTATCCTTCTTATCTTTCTTGAGGGACATTTTTTTATATGGTTGTAGTCGTAGAAATATCCAGTCACCTACATCAAACTTATTTCACTGTGATGTTGATTTGCATGTTGTTTCATTCAATTCTGCGCCAAAGGGAGGTTATCTTTTAAGAGTTTGAGAACTTGTTGTTGATGCTCAATGTGATCCTCCACTGCTGGAACCTTATAATTTTATTTTAAAGATGATGTGATGGATAGTGGATTGTATCCATAAGGTGCCATAAATGGGGTCATTTTTACTGCAGTATGGAAGGAAGTGTTATACCACCATTCAGCCAGAGGAAAGCACTTGACCCATTATGTCTACTTATTAGATACAAAGAAATGAAGATATCCTTCCAAACATTTGTTCACTATCATAGTTTTCCCATTAGATTCAAGATGATAAGATGAGATATGAGCAAACTGAGTACCCAAATGTTCCACCTCTTGTACTCCAAAGAAACAATTAGAGCTCTTTGCTTATAATTGTTTCTCCTCCAATAGTTTGAGCACCCTGTAAACATGTTGAACATGATCCTTCCAAGACTTGATGTAGATTAGTATATTATCAAAAAATACGAACACAAATTTTCTAAGGGTTTGAAAATGGAATTCATCAAACCTTGAAATGTAGAAGGTGGACTGGTATGACCAAAAGGCATGAACAAAAATTCATAATGACCCTTACGAGTTCTAAATGTTGTTTTTGGAATGTATTCAAACTTCATTATGATTTGATGATATCCTGAACGAAGATCCAACTTAGTGAAGTAAATTGCTCCATGTAATTCATCCACTAATTCATTAATGACAAGAATGGGAAATTTATCTTTAATAGTAAGCTTGTTGAGCTCCCAATAATACAGACACATGCGCCATGATCCATCCTTCTTGTGTACCAATACCACTAGAGAAAAGGAAGAACTTTGACTAGGTTGAATTATACCAACCTCTAAGATTTCTGCAACCATACGTTCAATTTCACTCTTTTGGGCGTATAGATATCTGTAAGGCCTGATGTTTGGAGGAACACTTCCTGGAATCAAATGAATAGCATGATCATGATCACTAATAGGTGGGATTCCTTTGGGAATCTCAAATACCTTGGAATTATTGTCCAGAACGTTTTGGAGATCTGGAGAAATACATGATTTTGATGTGGGTACCTCTAGTGAAAATAATTGTGCAATTTCACCATGTTTTTCTTTCTTTAGAAGCTTTTTCATCCTGTTAGATCTGACTATATTTCTTGGTTTCCATGCGATACCCCTTAATTCAACCTCCTTTCCTTCCCAAAATAATTTCAAGAAAAATTCTTGAAAATTGAAAGCTATCATACCCAAACATTGTAGCCATTGAACTCCTCGTACAACATTCGCACCACCCATTAGAATGGAAAGCATTGGACTATTCAAGACATATTCTCCCATGGATAACTTGGTATTATGGCACTTTCCAGAGAAATTCATGGTTCCTCCATTTGCAACCATTACTTGACACTCTGGTGCTAGATATAGGAAGCAATTCAATTCCTTGGCTATCTTACAATGAATAAAATTATGGGTATTATCTGAATCAATCAACATTGTTACCTTTTTCTTCTTGATATGCCCTTATATCTTGAGAGTTTGAGGATTGGTAATTCTTGTCAGTGCATTACAAGATATGGTCAGGTTCATTTCTTCTTTCTATGCGATTGGTTCCTGGTGTATATCCTCTTCTTTTGACATTTCTTGTTCCTTTTCTTTCTACTCTTCCCCATCTATGTAAATTAATTTATCCTCAGCACACTTATGACCTTTAGTGTATTTTCTATCACAATTGTAGAAAAGCCCTTTTTCTCTTTTTTCTTCCAATTTTTGTTGTCTCAACCTTGTAGGTAGTGAAAGGCCAGGATCAACAACACTTATATCTTTATAGTTATGAGTGGTAGGGTTCCTTGTTGCCATAATTTTTCCTACCAACCTATATGCTTTCTCCAATGAATCAGGTTCCCAAAGGTGAACCTCATGTTGAATGTTATCCTTTAAAGTCCCTATGAAGACATCAATCATCTACTTCTCTGGAATATCATTAACCTTATATTCATTTTTTGGAAGTCCTCAATATGCTCTTCCATTAAACCCTTTTGTTTGAGATTTATCAATTGGCTAAAGAAGGTGTTTCCCTGTGTATCCTCATAATTTTCTATCATTTCCTCTATGAGAATGGACCAAGTGACAAGTGGTTTACAAGAACAAAGCCCTTTATACCATAAAAATTGATTCGGTTCTAAATATAAAGATGCAATATGTACCTTTTGTAACAATTGCACATCATGTAGATCTGTAATATTTCTCCATCTGTAATATCCATGTTATGGGATCCTTGCCATCAAGCTTCCTCATATCGATATTTGGAATATGGTGGGTCTTCAATCCAGTGTTAGATTCTATGAAATCATGATTAACATTTATTGTTTTCTCATCATGAGTTTCCTCTACTACCTTTTCATTATTAAGAGGCCTTTCTTGTAGCAACTTTGTCCCACCTTCCTTCAAACCTTCCATGTCTTTCTTCAAATAGTCCATGCTTTTCTTCAAATCTATTTCCCTACCATTGATATTAGCTTCCATGGAACATATAAAACTATTTATCTTGGCTTTGATCACATTCTTCAAATCCTCCATCCAATTTTACTTACTAGGTGTTTCTATTTTCTTGATTTGAGTCATTCTTTTTCTTTCTTTTAGCAACTCAATCTTGACTCTGTTATATATTTGCAATTTCAAATCTCCAAGGTCTAAAGTTGTGATATGCAATATCCCTTTGCATCCTCTTTCCAATTCCACCACTCTGATTCAAATTGGATTCTCCAAGAAAGAGTTATGCCCAATCTCCCAAGATGACCTACTTATATATTTTTTCAGTAGAGAAAACTTGTACGAAGTGTCACTTGTTACTGTTTCTACCTTAAAACCTAAAAAAAAGAGACAAAAATTACACTCCGTCCTCTTTTTGTAGCTTCTTACGAAATTTCAATATGATGCTTAGAGATAAAGTTATGACGAGTTTCCCCAGGTCACCTATTTGGGATGTAATTCAGGAGCTTGAAGAAACCCTAAATTTCTTGGACTGTATCTCTGAAAATATAGTGGAACAAGATCTGAAATTCAGGCGCGAGTGTCACTACGATTTCGGCTCAAATGGGTTATAATTTCAAATTCTGAACCTTCTTAGAAAAACATTATAGCAAACATTCCACGATGACCTGTTTGATATTGAATCCTGGAGTTTGCAAAAACCCTAACTTTCTCAGATCATATATCTAAAAATATGGCAAGAAAATATCTGAAATTGAGTCACAAAATTCATAATGAGTTTTGCTCAAATGGGTTTTTGTTTTAGCTTCTGAAACTTTGTATAGAAAATTTTATATCAAAAATTCCATGAGGACCTATTTGGAGCAACAAAACCCTAGAATCCAAACCTTTGATATCAAATGTTATGAAACTAGCTCACAAAAAGATAGAAAATATAGATCAACAACTTCAAAATCAACCTCTTTGAGGGGGAAACTTGCTTTACATTACACAAATGAACAATTCTTGGATGATACAAATGACAAGACCTCTTTTATATATTTAGGAGTCTAAGGGGTCATAATATAATCAGAGCTGACATAATAGTAATAATGTAAGGGCACAACAATAAAAATAGTGGTCTTCTACGGGGCACAATAATAACAATATCGGGACTACATGGGCACAACAATATAATAAGGGGGTTGCACTAATAACAATAAGGGGTTACACTAGTAGCATAAGGACCTAACATTTTTCTTATTCTTGTTTGTCTCTTGATTGTCTCTGCTCATATGTTAAACATTCTTGAATATAAAACAAGAATAATTTGTTACCGGAGAGGAGCTTCTCCTACAACTCTCTATTCATTGGGGAGTCACTTCTATGACCTTCATCATCATCGAAGATCATATCATTAGGGAGCACACTTCAAACTGGAACCACATCGGGGAGCACATCTTGACCCATAATCTCATGGGGGAGTTATACATCTACAACCCCATATCGAGCAATAGGATATCCAAACACATAGGGGAGCACATCCCAATCCTGGAATCACTCAACAAGGAACTATATAGTGTAGAAAATCTCAACCAAATCCTATTGCTTGCTGATTTTCCGATAGACGACTCTAAGTAGGCATGTGGTAGAACAACTTCATCATAATAAACTTGGGTTCTACACCCAAAGTACACTCTCAACCCATTGGCTAGATGAAGAGTGGTATTCCCAACAAGCTTGACTTATGGATATGGTGATAACTGGGGTATACTCTGCATAAACTAGACAGGGGAGCAACATCTCCAACCTTATGGGTAGATAAGGGAGAAACATCTCTAATCCTATGGGTAATAAATAGGGGAGCAACATTTACAACCCTACTGTCTAGAGTTCCCTCAACCCCAAGAGCCCTCTATATCAATTCCTCACCCTGGAAGCTCAACAAGGGGGAAGATATGGCTAAGTGACCTCAGTCAGTGATGCTCTCATAATACTCATATCTGGTATCAGCTTGATCATCATGTTTCAATAGTAGCAGTCTCATGTCCATACATGTCATCAAATCAAATATCATATTAGAACATAAATAATCGTATATATCACAAAAAGCATACCATAGTCAGCCCCCCTCTCAGGGAGGTGCCAAAGACAAGCCTAAGCTTGTATCATACATCAACACTATCTCAATATATGAAGATATTTTAGTCCCAGCTATATATGGGATTCTCTACCAATCGGTTCCCATTCTTTGTCATTATAACGTATCTATAACTTCCTCAAACATCTCTCCAAAAAGATTCTTGATTCTGCCTCATAGCTAGCCATGCTAGTAAACTCGTACTCAACCTTGGTCATGCTTAAGGCTACGGATCTCTCATCCAAACCATCATGGAAGATCTAATCCAAAAGTCACACTCAGATGTTCTCATCTCATTGATAATGATCCCAATCATTGTCACTACATCCAAGTAGTCACATATCACAGGAGGAATTTTTAAGTCCAAAAATTGTACATTCCATGCAAACATCTCGAAGGGTGCTTGGCAGAAATTCAATGTGAATGGAGCAGTTCAATCATAAATTCATTCAGGTTCTCTTCACATCATTTATATATACGGACATGTGTTTAAAATAGAACATTAATGCTTCAACTAATTGTTGGTTTTCAAGTTGAGTTCAACAATATCTCTTCACAACTTCTTGAAATTCAACCAGAGTGTCCAAGGATTTTCATTTCCACTTCTTCAATAGCTTTTCAATATAGATTTTATTTTCCCAACTTTAGAAAATGATTCATCATGCCATGATTCAGTATTTCAAGCTTCATAAGCCATCTCCCTCTTACTTAGATCATTAGAGGATCATTAGTTGTTAATAGTAGACCGTTAGCATATAAAACCAAAACCAAAATCAAAATCATACCTTCGAACACTTCTGAAGTAGAGGTTTGGATCAACACAACATCCTAGCTTCACCATATAATAGTCGGTGCAGACACATCAAAATCTAGGAGCTTGCTTCATACAACATAACACTTTACCAAACCAATATATTCATTCTTACATAAATCAATATTGTACAATCAAATCAACTAAGTCAACTTATCAAAGTTCAGATGCCATATAAGAACTAATATCAAACTCATCAATATCACATTATCAAATTCTTTAGACCAGGTGGCAAGTAGAGATATCATCAAGTCATGAATTCATCTATTATCATGCCAACGCGTTGTTTTTAATTATCAAACCAAACTTCATCAACTCATCCTCATGATCATAATATAAGTCACTAGATGCAAGTGCATATACTAACAATAGGTTCCATCCATTTATTGTGAGATTACTTCACACTAAATCAAAATTGTCAATACTTCAACCATTGTGCTAAGAACAAGGAGGCCAATACAAAGCCATTATCAAATACCAATATTAGTCACTGAAATTCATTATTCCCATATAGCATTATTATCAAGGAAAATCATCACTCGTCAAATCAAATCATTAGTCATCAAGTCAAACCAAAATTTGTTATCACAGTGAGATATATAGCCCAAAATATATCTCAATCATCAAGTCAAATTTCTAATTCATTATCATGTCAAAACTCCAAACACTGGTCATCTATATCAATCATCCAAATCTAGTCAAATTCTTGCATCACAAACTTCAATGGTTAAATCATAATGATATATTTATATGCATGTCCAAGTCACCTGCAAACAGAAATTCAATATGCATATTCATATTATTGTAAAAAATCAAACTTCCCTACTCATATAACTTTTTTTTATCTACTTCATGTCCATAGGACTGGCATCCTCTAGGTGAACATTTGATTTCATGCACAAAACTTCATTTTTGTGTCATGCAATCATAGTCACACCCATAGGCCTTCCTCTATGTAGTTAGGAGACTACAGTCGCACCCTTGACCTTACTTTACTGCGGCTGAGAGTCTACATATGCACCTATAAGCTTGCTTCCGTGCGTCTAAGGTTTAGAGTAAGGTAAAACTCTCTCTTCTTAGATCAGAACTTTGTTGCAGATCAACAATGTCAGATATTTGTCTATTCATGTCCATAAATCTTATTTCAATAGTAAAGAATATGCATAAAATTTCAATGGCAATAGGAGTAATGATCTTATGGAGAGATTATCCCTATGAATGGGAGTCAACTTTAGTCATCTTTATTCAAGTCATCAACTTGTCTATGATATTGTCATGCATCAGCAAATCAGACATATATCCATCATGGTCATAGCATGTTAGCATCAACTACTCCACCATCACATAATGAAATCTATCTTTCATCAAGGGTTAGTGTCAATAATTAATAGGGTATGTTTCATATAACTTAATCCATCAAATTAGGGAATTCAATGCCATGATTACTAAACAAATCAAAACGTAACCATGGTCAACAAAAGATCTTGAATATCAATCTCATATTTACACTTCTATCATCATGGCTACCATGATTTTCATAAATAATATCAACAATATCAAGTTACCATCTATTAAAATCAAGGTACTAACCTTCAATATATTCAAAATGATAGATGTTAACCGAACATCAAGTACACCACCATATCAAAGATCAATATTTCCAAATAGCTCCATAGAGTCAAGAAACTCATTATGTCTAAAAGGCAATACTTGTTCAATACCAAGTGCACCATTTCACCATGAATCCAAATCACTTTCGTATACATGCATGAGCCATTTGACAAGGAGACACTCTCATCATACCTTAGGACTTACCTTGCCATCAATACTGTAATTGAAAAATACATTTGAAACAATATACCATGCATACCATTTATTATTGAAATACCTATGCACCTTCTTATTTGACATAAGAAAATTGTAGCACTTTATCACCTTTTCATCAAATTCCTCTTCCTACACTAGCCATGATCCTCAAGAAGGATCCACTTGTCATTTCTCATCAAGAATTTAGAAGTATCCAAATACTCAAATATATATGCAGGAAGCATAAGTAATAATCAAAACAATAATTAGATCCATAATTCTAAACACAAGTAAAGACATAAAGAAGCATAATAAATCCAAAAGTACTTATCTTTAATGAGACGTGATCATTTCCCTCTTGAACCAACCTTCAAGATCCATCACTTTCCATTGTCCATATAACAATGTTGCCTTCAATAATTCAATCAACTCTATCAACAACCAAGCCTAATAGAGACTATCACATCTAGGGCTTCATCAATTCTACCACAGGTGCTTGAACATCTTCACTTTGACCATGCTAGGGTTTTTGTATTTCCTATCTCAAATATTTTCCATAAACCAGGGTTTCTCTCAAACCCTAACCTCATAATATACATCAAACCCTAATACACAGATTATCTAAGATTATCTTCAAACCATAGAATTATTCTAGGTCTCCTCCATCTTCTCTTGCTTCTATCAAAGGTGTCTCCATGGGGGTGATCTTCATGACTTTTTTTTAGCCCAAATCTGAAACCATGTTAATTTTTCTTAGGGCTATATTGTTCTTTGCTTTGATAAGTGCATTTATTCATTAACACATTAAATTCACCACACAACATCATTACATTATCCATATTTACATCATTATTCAGCAGCATATGCAACTATGTAGAAAGAACAATATCTCCATCATCAATGAAGCGGAACATAAAGGAACAAAAGAAGAAAAGAATTCACACATAGATACATCAGGATTGGTCGGAGACCAAGGAAAAGCCCACTGTGGGGAAAACCCTTTCAAATTCTTCTTCTTATTAGATTTTAATCAAATGATTTAGCAAAAGAGAGTACAATGATCCATATCTTCATCTAGGAAACTATCCAACAAAACAACTACAACGTCCATGAAATGAACCCAACAATTCTTATACTTCTAAATTCTGATTTTGAAGGTTATAATTGTAGTCACTAAGTGAAATCTTTAGTAGATTGAAATTTCAACTTCTAGGTCCTAGTTGCATGGAGGAGGAGTCATACGAGTGACTTTAGTAGCCCATTCACTCCCTTACGCCTAGCATGCGAGTGACTAGGGTCAGATCTAGACTGCGGCAAGCGAGAATTTAAGATTATGACACCCTGACTCCCAGTCACATGGATGGAGAGTTGTTTGTACGAATAGAAGGATCTAGTCACACAGATGATCTTTTGTGAAAGAGACTACAATCGACTTATTCCTTTGGTGTGCCAACGACTAAGGCCCAAAACCCTAAAACTAAGATCCAGGCTTCGAACCCTTCAATTTCACCTTAGAGTGAACCCATTCCTCTGCATATCTGCCTCAAACCTATGTGAGCCAAAACCAAGAAAGAGAATAGAATAATTTCTCATCATGATGTCCAAATGAGGTAGAGGTCACTTGTAATTATATCCTTCCAAGGGTGTCCACTTTGCTTTAGGGTAGACCTTGCCAAATATGCACATGGATGTTTTCCTTCATAAATACACTTTCCCTTATCCAATTTGAGTGATCTTCAAGTCTATTTTGGTCCCCCCATACAGAGGAATTCGATGCAATACTTATCTCCATCAAATGAGTTGTCTAGACTAGAATTTTGCCACAGTTTCATATTTTAACAAGGTAAGATGATAATAAGAGGAGGATTTATCAAGTGTAAGAAGTTATTATAGTCAATGATGTTGCAAAAATGATGGCTCAAATCTATGCAGCTCCACCCCCAAATGATGTAATAACCATGTATCATATGTGTTGGCTGGTGAGCTTGAGACTTGTGAGGTTGGTATGCCTCTGTGTGTATGTACACGTTGTTAGAAATACTGGGGGGGTGAATTAGTATTTCATGCAATTAGTAATTTTTACTTTTCTTTTGCGATGTTAACTAAACCATAATTTAATTCACAACACATTATGTAGTATATCTAAGTAAGATAAATAAACCATGAGAAATATTTAATCATAAGAAAGTGAACCATAAGAATGAAAAACATCATCAATACATCAACACATAAGGACACCACATATTAGGAGGAAAACCCAACTATGAAACACCATTGTTTTTGTTGTCTCTATATTTTTCTTCTTATTATAAAGAAAGTGTTCTATTACATCTTACATTGGCACAAAATCTTACTAGTGCGCAGACACCTACTTGCAGGAGGCTACCACCTCCTATTGTTCTCCAACTATCTATGGAAGGAAGCTACTAATCCCTGATTAGTTTTACCATCTATCAATGGAAGGAAGTTACCACTCCCTCACTGAAGGCTCCAACCCTCAAACTTTTTATGGACCTTGTTTCAAAATCAATCACACTAGATCCAACTGCAACAAAAATCCAAATCCTATAGGCCATTTTTCATCCAATCTTCTAACTGGACCCACATATAACATTATTCTCATCAATATTGTTCATACAACAATTATGTTCTCAAAATATAATTGCATACATCATCAATCAACCATTAAATTATATCAATCTCTGCTTCTATCCAACATGTACATCTAATAGAAAGCTTGTCATAAACCCTGTTAGCATCGAATTCTCTACTCAACTATCAAAAAGCTCTCTCAGCAATACCAAATCAATTATTGGCAAGCCATAACCACATACATCAAAAATCAATCAAAGTCTCTACTCATACCATCAATCCTCATGATCCATCAACAACATACAACCTAGTACATCTCAACCAGTAGCATCCATGACTCCGCTCAACAACTTGAATACAAAAGTAACCAATCTACTCACTGCAACATAACTATATCATAACTGTACTCATACTCAACTAAACGAACTTATTGCAATATAAATTCTCATGAAAATCAATTTTCCCTTAATAATACATCAACAACATGTGACCATACAATGCCTTCTTACTTAGCTACAACATCAATACAATATCAAGCCCTAATGACATCAACCACACAAGATTTCATGCTCTAGACACTTCATCTTTGCATAGCATCACTCTCTGCAATATCAACACTCAAAATTTCAAAGACAGTTAGCAACTAACTCATAATCATTAACCTCTCAACTCAGTAGAACAAGTTCCACATCACTCCAACAATTGTAAGCCCGCATTTATTTCCTTGCAAACTATTCAGTAGATTAATCAAGCCTTTTTTAACCATAAGAAATCAACTAGGATCATTAAATCATCAAGTTGTTATGGTAGTGAGTAATATCATAAAACTAATTACCAATAAGGCTAGTATCAACTACTTAGCATAGAGATCAATCTTTGCAACAATAGTCCCAAATCCATGCAATTAGTTATCCACCACAAACCTTAGTAGGCATACACTAACATATATCCACCATTGAGAATTTTTCCCAAACATAAACTTTGTTTTCTCAATTCATCAACTAATAGCAACATGAATTATAATCTCAAGTATCTATATATTACCATGACAGATGCTTCATGTGCACAAGAAAATATGATTCAAAATTGTGTGTCTAACCACAATCTTTGTAACATCCCATACACCTCATCATAAATCATTCATAAACATGAGAAGCTCAACAATGCTCAACCTCTAATCTTAGACTACAACCAAAATCTATTATAAAGCCTCTATCTTTCTAGTGAACAATGCATTGTTCTATACAGACAACAATTTTGAAGACCTACAATAACAACAAATATTAGATCACCAATACATTAAACACGAATATCAATCTTCCATTGTTTTTAATCACTACAAATACTTAAGGCAATCTTTGTAGATCAATATAGGGAACATTAACTAAGACTTTGTCATAAACCTCCATGGACATCTAATTCAACCTGATACTTCAAATCTTGCATTCTCATAACCAAATCTGGAGTGCAACAATATGTCAGTACTCTCAAACCAATGCAAATTCACATGATTCAATTTTACTTGTCAAATATCCTTCAAATCTCTCATTAAGTTGTTAAATCTTAGCTTCTTCTTTGCGCCCTGTTGTAGTCACTTGTTCTAGACCATAACTCGTGAAGAATGCACCCAAATATTAATCAAAATCCTTGCCTATTTATAACATTTCCTCCTTAAGATTACCATGAGAAAACCTATGGACTTGTTGATAGTAATATCTATTGTATCCAATGAATGTTGAACATCTTCCTGGACTTGAAATCCATGGGAAATTATATGGTTTTTCTCAATTTCTTCACCTACAAGCTATAAAAGAGTAAAACACCATCTCTATTCGTGAAGTGAATTATTATGTAGATAATATGCTCTTTAGGGTGTGCTATATTACGATTTGTATACTTATTCAGTTGTGTTACCAAGATCCTCTGCCCAAAACTCGGTCAAATTGCTTCAACACTTCCAGAACCTATCCAACTTCCTCTACAAGCATCTCAAAACTTGTCTACCCTCTTCTACAAGCATCACGATGTCATCATAATTCATTACCTAACCGGGCACATCAATTTTGTTTTCAATCACCAATGGTGTGATAAGATCTAGGTTGTCATAGTGTGGCAACATCACAATCCAGGTGGACATGATGTGACAAGATCACAATTCAAGTTGGCATGATGTGACAGCATCACAATCTAGGTTGAAATGAAGGCCAACACACTAGCCATAATACCAACACATGTTAGGCCAATGGGGAAGTTACAAATATGATTAAGGATCACATGCCTATGTAATGGGTTCGATGACCATGATTATTAGGCTAATGATCCAAGACGTAATTAATTAGGATAGTGAGTTGAGAATTTCTTCTGGAGCGGTATGCCCATGTGTATATGTGTCTATGTGTTGGGGTTGATATGCCCACATGATTATGATTTTATATGCTATAGGAAAGGAGGCATGGTCTGGTAAATATATTTAATTTATGAATATTAATAAACACATAATGAATGCATGTAGACCTGGACAAAATAATATGGGGGGCTCATGACTCTATGGCAAGACAAAATTACCTTGATGAAAAGGTAATATTTTAATATTATAATATTTAATAAAGGAGAAATATATATATAAAAGGGCGAAGTCGATTACCCAATCATTCATTCAAGAAATGATCCATGGTTATGGTAACCAATTAGTGAACCCTGTGCTTGGGCTCTTGAACTGATTGGGGATTTTAGTCAGTGAGTTTTGTGTTTGGACTCTATAACCAACTAGAGTTTTGGTGAACTAGGTCTATAGAAACTAGCTAGTGAGCCTTGTGATTGGGTTCTAGAACCAGCTAAAGAGTTGTTTTAGTTCTAGTGACTAATTGGGAAGCCCTGTGCTTGGGTTATGGAGCTAACCATGAGTTGATTCAGTTATGTCCTAGAAATCTACCTAGAATCCCTCAAAGTAGCATGAGCTCCTAGAATCCCAAAGTTGAGATAGTCCTAGTTGGCTATAATGCACCCTCAAAGGTGGGCACCACCGAGGGATTGGAAGGCCCAAAGAAGGGGTGTGCCACTTGGGTGCAGGTTTTGGGGGAAGCATAAGCTAGTGGTTAGATCCATGGTTATTGGGTTGGTACCTTGGCTTATGTAAATTGATATTTCTATTTTCTAGGTGATACCATTTACCGTGGAGTTGGAGCCCTAGCTAGTGTGTGACATGTGGTTGAGAGCTTATGAACTATGAGGTATATGGCTAGGAGGAATTTTATAGGTCCATAGGGAGCAAAAAAATCTTACAGATAAGTATTTGAAACTATTTTTGTGCTCATTTGGTTCCATTATACTTATACATGGATACGTAATCTTATGGTGTGATGTGACTATTCTTAGTGTGTGTGTGTTATGTTTAAATTATGCATTTATTTTTGGATATGTTTGTACTATTGGCACCATTACATGGATTTCTTATGTTTTATGGCTTCTCATGTATAAAATTATGTGTTATAATTAATTGGCGATTGCCAATAATTAGCAATATTATGTGTTGTTGTTTTTATGGTTGTTTTACCATGCCATGAGTGTCATTGCGGCTAAATATGAGCATATATTTTAGTAATTTTTGTGAATATTGATTTTTTTTTCAAATGTTAGATGGTTCTATGTACCTAGGATTTGATTGTGCCCATAAATTGTATGGTGTGTTTCCAATTATGCCTTTTTCTTGGTGAATTTTGGAAATTTTGAGTTCAAGTGAGTGGCATCACCTAGTGGGAGGGTTTGGGATGTTACAAGTCGTATCAAAGATTCAGTTTCACCATTGGGGATATATGGGCCAATGATATAGTGTCAACATTAGATTGACAGGGGAAATCTAAAGTTCTAGTGTACCCTGGGAATGAGTGTGAAGGTGTCGAAGATATTTTTATTAGACTTCATGGGCCTTCGTGGTCATAGGTAGAGCATAGAGGATGTAACTTGTCTTCAATCACAATTACCAATCTATTCACACCATCCTTATGCACACGATTCTTGAATCTAGTGCAATTTGAATGTCACGTGTTCAATTTCGCAATTAGTCTAGTGACTATGTTGCACCATATACACATTAGTTGAAAGTGTTGATATTGGATATCCCTACATTTTTTGGATTGACAATTAAACCGGGACATATGATTACATTATGGCTTGTATGAACTGCAAACAATGTGTTGGGGTCAAAGGCAAAGCACAAAGGTAATTTTTTTTAATTCCTACAAATTGTTTGATTAAATTCCCAAGTTAGATCATTCCCCTTGGAATACCCTTATGTAGGTCTGGTAGGTTCATAATTACTAATTCAAAAAGGATTCGTCTTGTAGGTTTATGTTGAGGATGATGTTGTAGTGATGTATGGTAGGTGAAAGACCTAGAAGTTTCCACACCTATTTTTTTATATAATTATTGAATGAAATTATGCAACACGCAAATGAATTATTGTAGGTTATGCTTATGATGGATAATGAATTTCATGTATTGGAAAATGAAGGATTGGAATGTTTTCATGTGGAATGTTACGATTGGGGAGTATATGATGGATGGATATGGTGGTGGGTGGTTTGGTTTGTATTCGCTCATTTTGGAAATAGAGAAGAGAAAATCTAATTGGAAATTCTATTGAAAACCATTATATAAAGTTGACGACACACCTAGGAAATAAAAACGTGATAAATGATATTGTAAATAATCAAGTTTAAACAATTCGTCACCATACAAATACCAAGGTTGTGTGCACATTTCAAATTGTTTACTAATTACTGCAAACTCATTAGACGTTAGAGCTTTTGTTAACCATTTAGTCTTACTGTCTTATACAAGTTGTCACACATACAATATAACTCATAGAACAAATCCTTTCTTTAGTGGACTTTTTGTATTCCATCTTCCACACAAATATTGCTTAAGAAGTCACAAAAGGGGGTGGCGGAGGGGGGGGGCATGAGGGGAATGAAGTTAGAATGAAAAATTCTTCAATGTCTTCATCATCAAGAAATCAATTTTTTTTCTAGAACTCAAAAAATAATGGACAAAGTGTCATTAGGTATTGAAGTAGGAGGTGTAGGTGGTGCATTGTCTTATCAAGACCCAAAAAACTTGGATTAATTATGACTTGCAATTTGCATGAAAATAGTAGATGCCAGTGCACTGATAGAAGTGGTCAAATGTCTATCAAGTTCCCACTTAGAAATTAGACCAGATCTTAGAACATCAAAATTATTTGACGTAATTATTTGTGGTCGTACCTTAGGCATGTTTGTTTCCATGAATTTAAGCTTAACAAAGCTTCATTTAGGTGTTATTGAGAAAAGTACATTGAAAGGGAGAATGCAGGAGTGTAAAATATCAAAGAAAGAGCTCATGGAACTTGTAAGGAATGGAATATTATTAGAAGATGGCATTGGAAAGGCCATTACAAAAAAATTTCACCCGGTATGGTTTCAAGGGAAGAGGTTATGTTTGGGTAGAGGATATTCCCAACCTTGAAGTCTGATCGATGAAACTTATTGATCTTGTGAAAGAATGTTATATAAGTTTAGGGAGCATGCTCTTTGAAGTTCATGGGGTGGTATCACCAAAAAATTGATCATCTAGCCTAATTTACTAGATGGATCGAAGTATACCATGTAAAATCAATTTTACCCTAGTAAAATTGCTTTCACTGTGAGAAATTACCTAATAAACCACCTTATTAAGTAATTTATAGTTAAACCCATGAAGAATAATTAAATAAATAACTATTTATTTGATTTTCTTCTAGGAATAATTAATTAAACCATTGTTTTATTATTATTCCTTGTCAAATTTGACCCAGTCATGAAAAATAAACAAATAAATCATTATTTATCTCTTTTTCCTCTAAGAATAACTAATTAATCATTAATTAATTACTATTCTTTGTTATATTTGAATAAATCCCTTAGGAACAATTAAATGAATAATTATGTGTTTATTATTACTTAACTAATTCCTTGAGATGATAAATAAATCATTTATTTATTTATTATTTCTAAATAAAAGTTTAAATACTTTTTCCATCTTAAACAAATATAACAAAATATTGCAGGTGGTTATTCCAAGAATGGGATCTATAATATTTTATTATTGTTGATTATTCGAGGATAACTCAATATTTTGTTATAAATAGGAGGGTTTTCCATTCATTATTCACTTTTGATTATTTTCATTATTGCACTTATTGTTGTAACTCTGATTATCTTCATTGTCACACACCATATTTTTGTTGGATTTATGCATTATAGAGGAGAGAGGCTCTACATAAGTTGAAAGCATTTGAGGATAGCCAAGAACCCATCCCATAGTGGGGGAATGGTAACATATATTTGTTCCCTTCACAGGTGTCATAATACAATCATTCTTTACATATCTGGTTTCCATTGGATGTTTCGGGTTATTACTCTTTATTTCATTGTTTAACTATTATTGCAACATAGATAAGAATTTTGGCAAGTTTTGTTTCTATCAATAGCTGCAGATCTACAACATTTAGTGAACATTTCTATTGTTGAGATCATTTGTCATCCACGATCTTAAGTGGGTTCATTTCATACATTATTAAGAAGAAAACACTACAACAAATTTGCGACTCCATTGGGTTTTATACTTCAGATCTAGAAACCTGGGTGACCTTTAGCTTTTAGCTTAGGGTTTTTTCTTTTCTCAATTCTATTAATTTTTCCTAGTGTTTTAACCCTAGATCTGATAAATTTGTAACTTCTGTAAGCTTTGTGGTTGTTTCCGCATGTCACAGGGACCACCCACAACAAAGGTGGCACTTTTTTTTTGAAATTTGCAGACCAGAAGTCTCGAAGCAGAAATCACAGCTTTTAGCCCAACAGGTGCAATATGGGCTCCAAAACACAGCTTTCTGCCCAAAAAGTGTGATTCCACCAAAAACCAGGTCAGAACCTGCGATTTTTGGGTTTTAGGGTTTTTCTCAGATCTATTTCTAGGTTTTTCTGAGATTTGTTTGTTGGGTGTCTGACCTTTATATCATCCCACTTAGGCCTTGATCCATTCTGTTTTACTCGTCGAAGTCAAATTTAGCCTCCCTTAGGGCTGCTAGTACACTTCTGTCTTTCGAGGAGGAGTTTAGCTGAGTGAGAAGTCTAAGTTTCTACAACACTTTCAACCACATTTTCTAGATCTGTAACCTTTTATTTCAGATTTGATAAGATAGGTTGTGACCATCCATAGTTTCACATTCAAGCTTGTTTGGCCATTCCTTAGGGTCCATTGGTTTCCCTAGGTGTTTCACCCATCTCCTTATCTTTTTGCAGCGATATTCCCCTCTGGTTTTTTTTTTGTTGCTATACCACTTTCCAACAACTTAGATTCACTTGATCCTAGTCACACCAATATTCAGATCTCTCGACCATTTCAGTGTATTTTCCATTGGTTTAGCCACATAGCATTACAATGTTTGCAAACCCAGTTTGGGTGGGGTTTAGTTAATTGTTTTGTTATTTATTTTTTATTATTTATTTCATTTTATTTGCAATAAGCTTTTTTCTTTTTTACAAACATGATTTGGGCTTAATCAATTAATACACTTGCACACACAAGCACACCTTAAGTGAAGGGCGCTCGGTTTACACCTCCAAGCCAAGACTTAACATAATAAATTTATCTCACTGCATCAGAGACAGAAGATATATTTTTGATATCCCTTCACCATTTCCATGTTTTGTGCATCCTTCCATCATTACACCACTAAGGCGTGAGTCATGGACACTATTAGGCCTTCAACCCCAGTTTTTGTTTAGGTGTATTACTCCTCCCCATCGGGTTAGAGTTCATAGCCCTTCGAGTCCCCATCTTGACTCTTCTCTTGATTCTTCATCCGATTCCAAGCCTCCTTCACCACATATTGTCACCATGTCTAGACCCACAGTTGGTGCAGGAACCCAACCTAGTGGTGGCTCTGGTTCTACACCCGTAATCACATCAGGTGGAATAGTATCAAGAACAGTTTCGGCAACCCCCATGATCCCCTTTATGGATGGGTTAAGTCTACCAGATCTTAACTAGTTGATAAACGACCCCATAAACCATGATGTTGATTCGCCCTCTATACAACTAAGCTTCCCTGAGACATCCAAAAGTTTGAGGGTATTTCTAGAGAGGATCCTACCAACCATGTTCGATCCTTCCACATGTGGTGTTCTTCCAACTCCATAACTAATGACTCCATTCGTCTTTGGCTCTTCCAACACACGCTCACTGAAGATGCTGCAAAATGGTATATAGACCAGCCCTCTGCCTGTCATTCCGTTTTCGTGACACTTGCTAAATCGTTCTTATCATATTTCTAGCTACCTCCCCGGTATGACACTGGTACTAAGCTTTTGACCACATTCTGTCAATCCTCTGCTACTCGCCTTTCTAAACATGTTCAAGAGTGGCATCGAAGAAGGAGCACATGTCGTGCCCCACCTTTCAAAGACCGTGTTTATCTACATTGGTTTCTCAAGAGCCTTTCATCCCCCATCGGGAAAGATGTCGCGTCCCATTTTCCTCAGATCGAGGAAGAAGCTCTCCAGAATACTTTGAGATATGATATGATTTATGCTTAATCAAGTTATGTCTATACCGTTATTTCAGACCTTCCTTGTCCTGGCAGTGTTAATGCACCAGGGGCATCTCACGCCATCGACGGTATCTTTGGATCCATTTCACACTCTTCACCATATTCTCCACAAAGTTATGGCTACCAGTATGGACGCATCAATTCCTCCAACATTTATACCCCTCCTGCTAGCAACATGTTTCTAGGGCCCCAACCCATCTACCAAATTGTTTCTCCTTCTTATGAATAGCTTGGCACTCTAACCCCTCAAGTATTAGCACTGCAACCTCCCATGCATCCTCAACCCCAGCACCCACCACCCCCTCAAGGTTAGGTGTTTGCGCAATAGAATGATACCAATACCAAGAATTCAAAGAAAAATAATAAGGAGAAGGGTAACAAGGGTAACCAAGGTAACCAGCTTAGTGAACCCAAGGGGAACCAACCTAACACCAACAACCAACAATAGGGAGACCAACCCAAGAAAAACAAGGCTATTCGTATGAATAAGCCTTGTGCAGGGTGTGGTGTACTGGCCACTACACACATGAGTGTCCCCTTTTACCCTATATGCTCCAACTATGGGAAGCTCAAGCAGCTTCTCAAGGTCAACAATTGCCTCAGAATCTTGTGCCACCTCAATCAACCGTGCTCACAAATCCTTTTCCCTCAGCAAGAATTTGTTGCTCCTCAATCCTAGATAGGTCAAGTAGCTCACCTCCCCCAATCTTCTGGTCCTGGTGACTACCAGATCCTGATGATGAACTCTGATGAGGTTAACCCGTCAAACATCAACCTAAAAACTCGATCGTGTCAATATGACAAGCCCTCCACTTTGTCAGTTGCCGAGTCCAAAACCAAAGTGTCCGCTGAGCCTCTTACGACACCAAATGGACCTTTACAGATCCCTCAACCCAAAGTTGGGGCCATTCCCAAGATCCCAAAGGGACCATTACACTGTAATGTGGCTTCTAACAGAGTTGCCCATACATATAGTATAGTAAATGACTTGGCGCAATCACTTGCCGCCATGTCGACACTAGAAGTCCCCTAGTCGTGCCCTTCCCAAAAGAAGGCTCTACTAATAGCCTTGGGTGTAGTGGATCCTTCTGACGATCGTTTCATTGTCTTCCCAGTTGATACATCAGAGCACCCCCCATTACCTTCATATGTTACTTTCCATATACCAATTAGAGTCTGTAATGCCATCATCCCTAGATGCATTATTGACGAAGGCACGTCCACCTGTGTAATGTCCACTGTTGTTTGGAAAAAACTCAAGTCACCAGAGTTGTCCCCCTCCACCATCACTTTGCGTGCTTAGGATCGACACTCCTCCTAACCCCTTGGCATGTACCGCAACTGTCTAATGACCCTTGTGGGCAAGACTGTCCATGTCGATATCAAAGTCATCGATGCCCCTTTAGATTACAACATCCTCTTAGGTCATAGTTACACATATGCCATGTCATTTTTTGTGTCTATAGTGTTCCACAAGATGTGCTTCCCCAATGAAGGGAAGATCGTTACCATAGATCAATTGACTTACTCTGAGCCAGCATCTGTGACCTCCCCTGAATCCATCATCTCATCGGTGTCTGATAACCAGTGGTCAACTCCTTGCAGCAATGTCTCACCCGAAGTCTATAAAGATTCCTCATTTTTGGGTGCCTTCCTTGGTCCTCCCCCTCCCATTTCTAAACCTACTTCCATGAGTGTTTGCATGTTACAATCATCATGGGTTGCCCTTAAACAATCCGGTACACCTGATCAACAGGCAGCTCCTCAACATCATATTGTTGCTCTTCCATCTGAACCCTCTAGACCCACTCCCCCAGGAGCTCCTGCATTTGTGGGTGTTTCTCCTATGTTCCCACCAGGAACTGTTCCTCCGAGTCTCAACCATCCAAGAGTTATTCTGCTGGGACATTATCTTGCTGGCCAAATACCTTTCTTATTCCCCCCTTTGGGAATTTTTTATGTACTGGTCATGGCTTCATTGGCCCTTCCTAACATGACTCTCGGGATATCAGTATGGTAAATCGATCCCTCTGCAAACACTCCACCTAGTTAGCCAAGACCATATCATGCATTGGCCTCGATTCAACTAATCCCAATGACCCCTGCCACTGCTTCAATTCCATCACAACCTCAACAGGAACCAACTCATATTGTGAAAGCATCTGGTTAGGGTGGCAAAGCTAAAAGGAAATATTCAAAGGACAATGCTTCCCAACCTCCTCTAGCCCCCAAGGCCCCAAATCTGGCCCCCCCTTGTGCTTTGTGTGATGTCATTGGGCATGCCATCAACAATTGTCCTGAGCTTCCTCAACTTAAACCATTGGTTCATGAAGTGTTCCCTAAGTCATACATTTTGGAAGTTTATGTTAACATACTAGTCCCACCTAAGAAACTCAAAACGCTTCGCACAAACCACCCTTGTGCCCTATGTGACCTTCATGGTCACTATTCCCATTGTTGCCCTCATCTCAATGAATTTCATGATTTCCTTGGGGAAATTCATGAATATGAGGCCACTCATAATGAAGCCTCTACTCCTCTACCTATGGATTCTGGTACCACCAGTCAACTAGAACAAGGAAACTCTGGCCCTACTATTGTGATCCCTCCCCCCGATGTCGATATGACAGACACCATGGTCCATATTATTTATCTGTCATCATCCTTGAGTTCCTCATTGGCAAACCTTCTTGAGGTTGTTGTGCAAATTTCTATCAAACCTTTTTTGACAGAATCTGAGGTCTCAATATTAGTAGACCCTCTGTCTACCAATCCATCATCTGCCATTCAAGATGATGCATATGTGAACCTTATTCCTTAGGTTGATGCACCAAGTAATGCCACCGCATCATGTAGTTAGTCTTCATCCCATCTGCCTATCTCCCAGCCTGATGAGGACACCATGGAAGTTATATATACCCTTGATTACCCCTACCCTTGAGTCAGGGAGCATTCCTTCACAAGGATTTCAAGGGTCATATCCTTCCTAATTCTCCCAGTGCACTCTACCTCTAGAAATAGTGCTCATAGCACATCTCTTTGATTTGCATGTTTTTATTTCTACCATAAATTTTGGTAGATTGCATCATCTCATCCATTGTCTTTTGCACCTTTCAGACAGATCCATCATCCACACCATACATCAGTCAAACCGATAGTGAAATTCGCTTCTCCAGAAATCTAGCCTCGATAACTTGGGCCATTTTTACCCCCTTGCATACATTAGTCCTTTCAAACGGCATGTGCATTGGATCTGCCACTAATAATCAAGTCAAATATGATGCAGTGATAGGTTTGTTAATCAATTCCCTTGCTCATTGCATCCTTTATCTTCATGTTCTTTTAGATTCCTTGATACTTGTCATGCAATTGAATGGTGTGTATCATGTTCATAACCAAGTCCTATTTATAAAATATCCATGAATGAAGTTATTGGTATGTGAATTTGAAACCATTACTCTCACTCATGTGCCTAGAGCCCAAAATCACTATGTACATACCATTGCAAACAACATTGTAGATTGGCACTTATCACATGTATACCACAGAAGACAACCATAAATAAAACAAAGGGTGAATCATCATCATCATATAAAATTCATAATCAATTATGCATCATATAAGTGCTTGGAGCCATATCTCTAAATTATACCCATAACATACTAGGGGCACATAGGCCCCTACATCTCCTTTGGAGGATCTCATGCCAAGTTGGATCGAGATGCTTGAATCCCTTTTTCTAGCACTCAAAACACAATGGCACTCCACAAAATCCTCTTACTAAGGGGCATCATTCCCACCTTTGCATACCAGATCAGTATCCCATGCTTGGGGTCATGATGGTTTTCTCTGGCCATCTTCTCAATTAAATCTTGGCCTAGATCCCATTGGATCAAGGTATGGTCGATTATCCTCCCATTCCTTGGATAGTTTTTCCTACCAACCTCTCCAACGAGCCATATGCACATCACATATCGTAGATGTTTGATACCATATCTTCAAATATTCCACTCTATATCCACATAGTCCCCATCTTTGACTTCGTGGGTGAGGATGATTCTAGACCTCCTCTAGTAGTTCATTCTCATTTTCCTCTTTCCTTAATCCTTCACCAGGAACCATAATTCCGAGAAGCATTAAGGCCATCTTTAGACAAGTAAAGCCACTTGCATGAAAGTCGTAGATCCTGATTCTGATGGTTGGCTTATCTGCTATGATATTTGTAGCCCAGTTTGACAGGTTTTCAGCACCATTGGAAAGCTCTCCTTGAGCTCTGTAATGGGTCTTCCTCAGTTTTTCATGATTTGACACTTCACTAGGAAGCCTTTTTTCCAAGAAGGGTCACTTCGTCACCACTCAAAATTGAATTTCCTCATAAAGCGACACTTGCGTTGAAAATGCAAGAAGATGGTGGAGCTTAGTGAAAAGAAGTCACCTTCACTAAGTGGGCCCGTAGGCTATCTTTGGCGCAAATTCTATTTTTAGACTATGTCTATTTTTAGACATATGGGCGGAGTCTATTTTTAGACTACCAGTCAAAAAATAGAACAGTCGAATGTTATTAGCTCTTAATAATATTTGGACTATAAAAATTATCTTATCCTCTTGCAGCACTTCAATTCGAGTTACGAATGTGGCACATGCAACTGCCAGAAGGAAATACGCTTTTCCTATGGGTTAGTTGAGCTATTACATGATGGATTTTAGTTAGAACTCAAGTGATTGAGTTTGATGGAGTTGATTGAGGAGTTGATGGAGTTGTGTTCAGTTTGACTTAGTTGAACTAGTTGTATTTAGTCTAACTGACAAATACACTAGTGATGAGTGGTGTGAATTAATTATTAATTAATTCACTAATTATTAACTCATAAATCAACTAAAGAATACATCAATTAACTCAATGCATGGACAATTTAGTGGAGACAAGTGTTAGGGGTGGGTGAAAGGGTGAGACTACTATGAGTTGTGACTATAGTTGTGCATGAGATTTGCACAATCATTGATTGAGATTGCCAATGAGGATTGCATAGCACAAGCCAAAGGGATTTTGAACTTGGAACTCATCTATTCTCAACTTGGATTGCGCAGTAGAGGCAGGCAAACAATGGAGGAGATTTGAACCCGTGACTTGTTCAGATCTAAGCTAGTTTCTGTGTAGCATGTGGAGATAGTACTGAGTACTTGTGAGGAGTATTGTAGTATGTATTGTTACATGTTCTCTATCATTATAATATACAGATAGTTGGGGGTTTTCAGATGTATGCTTTCCCCATTACATACTGTGTTGATATGTGTGATTGATGTTTTAATGTGCGCATGCAATTGTTTTTTTAATTTCGAAAATTGATGATAAATGGTAAAGGAGGTTATGTATTATGCATGCATTCCACAAATAGTGTATAATCAGGATAATCTCTGTGAATAAGTGTTATGTTATTCAAATTTCTACAACTTGTACTTTGAGGTCCACCTCCTCTTAATACGTGCCATACCATATGTCGATTTTTGTCATGAGTAACCATTATTTACTCATGCTTTCATGGTCCCCATTAGGCCTAGTCTGTGTGGTAGTGTCATCAAGTCACCCTTGTTCAGAGCATCAGCGATGAGTCACCCCTACATTCTTGGAGTCTATTTCATGTCCCATCAATCATGTCACAGTATTCCATCCATATTTGCATACCATTCATCCTGTGTTTCCCATTTTGGCCTCCATTCATACTATCCCAATCCCCTCCAGAGTTGAGTCAGTTTCTTTTAGGTGAACCATGAACTTTATGTTCTAACAAGGGTAGTCATTTGTTTGTCCCTCACTCCCCTTTTCCCCTTTATCCCTGGTGTCATTCCATCAATCACATTACTATTTTCCCTCATTCTTTAGTTGAGGATCCTTATTGCCTTATCTATCACGGGCCTTATTCTATTGACATCATCTCATTTATTCCAAAATAATGGCCTAAAGGGTGGTTTATCTCGGTTCCAGCTTCAATTCTTGTTCGACTCCTTGGATCGAGAAGAAGGTCTCATTATTTCCCTATGACTTGGTCATTTCAATTCGTGATCCATACACTTGATGGTCCAGTGGTGCAGCAGATTGTACCAGTGATTCCCACGTGTGTGAGATGTTTTAGACCTCATGAGGGGGTAGTGCTTCAAATAGCCTCCCCACATGCTCGGATGCATACTTACTATGCTACAGCCTTAGATGGAATTCCACAGAGTTGATGGATTCAGTTCCTACCGATCGCAGTGTTCATCGTATGCATGTCTCCTCTAGATGATCCATTCAGTTTTACAGAGCTCTTCCTTGTTCATCAGGACTTCTCTAGTAGTTCTACCCTCCCTCCCACCTAGTTTTATTGAGGGAAGGGTCATTATATCTCATGTACTCAGATATTATTGTATTTTTTCCTCGCTCATGTTTTCACCAGGTGCATTACGTATATGGGACACATTTTATTATTTTCTAGCTCTGTTATGACATCATGTCATCTACGATTCAATATGTACTTCATTGCTCAGTTTCATATTTTTGGGTATGGGTATGCCTTCCCTGCCTCATTGAGGTCTGTTACCACAACAAAAAAGGAGACTTGCATTAGTTTCACCCCCTCAATCACTATCCTCTCTCAAATTCAGCTTCATTGGTCTCTCTCTCTCCCCTTGACTCTCCTATGTTGTCTAATTGATTGTGTCTTTACAACGTACTTCGGTCATACGTTTTTCTCCTAACACTCGTACGTTGGGGGGAAATCTGTTATCACCAAAAATTGATCATCTAGCTTAATTTACTAGATGGATAGAAGTATACCATGTAAAGCCAATTTTACCCTAGTAAAATTGCATTCACTATGAAAAATTATCTAATAAACCACCTTTATTAAGTAATTTATAGTTAAACCCATGAGGAAGGTAATATTCCTAATTAGCCATGGCTAACTGGAATATTAGATTTTGTTCAATTTTTGCCTTCTATAGTTATTTGTAAATAAAAAAGTGAGGATGTGGGACATAAATCACTTTTAGAATAAAAAGTCACTTCCTAGTAGCACAACGTTGTGACTTAGAGGGGAGCCAAGGGGGCCAAAGGGGGAAGTAGAAATGGAGCCCACATAAACACATGGAGGGACTGCACAGGAGGGAAGAAACACGTGGCAAGAGAGGAATGACACAGGAGGAGGTGAGCCTTGGGATTGAGAGAGGCAAAGGCTATAAAGTGTTGAAAAGTGTGCAACAAGAAATGCTTGTTGAGAATGCAACAAGATGATGGAGCTTAGTGGAAAGGAGTCGCCTTCACAAGTGGGCCCGCAGGCTATTTTTGGCGCAGTCTATTTTTAGACATATGGATCATGTCTATGGATTGCAGGTTGCTGTTTATGAATAATTGATCAAGTTGGAAAAAATAGATGGACTTCTATTTTAGACCACAGCGGAGTGACTGCTCAGTCTAAATATAGAACAGTCAAATATTATTAGCTCATAATAATATTTAGACTATAAACTTTGTCTTATTCTCTTGGAGCACTTCAGGATGAGCTACGGATGTGGTACATGCAGATCCCAGAAAGAAATACGTGGTTACCTATGGGATGACTAATATTTGCATGCAGGACTTCAGTTAGAACTCAAGTGAGTTGAGTTTAGTGGACTGGAGGTGCAGTTGATGGAGTTGTGTTCAGTTTAGCTTTGTTAAACTGGTTGTATTTAGCCTAACTGGCAAATAGACTAGAGATGAGTTGGGTGAATTAGTTATTAATTAATTCACAAGTTATTAACTCATAATACAACTAATGAATACATCAGTTAACTCAGTTGCATGTCAGTGCATGTTCAGTTCAACAGGGACAGGTGTTAGAGAATCAGATTGCTATCAGTTGTGACTATAGTTGTGCATCAGATCTTGCACAATCAAGGGATTGAGTATGCCAATGGGTTTGCCCACGTATTTTCCCACATTGTAGCTTGTGCTCACTTGATTTTACCAAGTAAATACGTGGTTGCCTTGGAATTATCATCAGTTCTTGAGCAGGTATTGAGCAGCGGAGGCAGGCAAGCAGCGAAGGAGATTTGAGCCAGTGATTGATTCAGATCTGAGCTGTATTGTGTGTAACAGAGGTGGAGATACTTGTGAGAAGTATTATGCTGTGTAATGTTACATGAATCAATCATTAATATACAGATAGTTGGGGTTTTTGGCGAGATGCTTTCCCCGGGATACATACTGTGTTAATGTGTGAATGCTCTTGATGTTTTATTGTTATTGATGCTGCTATATTGATGATCAACGTAGAGGAGCTTATGTATTGTGTATGTTTTCCGCAATAGTACATGATCAAGATAATATCTGTTGAATATGTGTTAAATTATTCAAAATTTCTACACGATAAGCTTCTTGTAGAGCGCTGCGAGCTCCCTCGAGAAATTCCTTAGTTTTTGCTCCCAAACCCTCTGTTGCTTACACTGCTTCCTCCAAAAAATTATGCAGATATGCCCACTAGCCGAGCGAGATCCTACAGACAGTCACTGCTTTTCCGAATTGCCTATCTTAGTCTCCAATTGACTTCTGTGCAATTTTCACCAGCAGTGCCCAGAGCTCGCATCCCATCTTGAAATCTCCCTTGTGCAGTTTCATAGCCTTGTCCTCTCTCCTGGTCTCTTGCATCTGAAAGCAAACGACAATGCATCATGGTAGACTAGGAGGTTTATGGATTTGATGTCATCTTGTCATGAGTGATTACAGATACAGGTACATGAATAGGACATGACGTGACGATGGATGGGATGAAAAAGGAGAACACATGCAAGGATATTTTCTTGTGAACGAATGATGCATGTGAGGAGATTTTCTCATGAATGGACGATGCATGGGATAATATTTCTTCACAAACGGACAAACATGCAAGGAGATTTTTTCCCGAACAGACGAACATGTGAAGAATGCCAAAGTACAAGAAAACGAGGGATGTGCACATGCAACATCAAGCGAACACCAAGACCATTGAAGACTCCGCACACCTTTCCATGTGGAGGTGAAGCTATGATACACCAAGAGGACATCCATCACTCAAAATCACTGCAGCTCGACATGGACAACATCACCACCATGAACATACCAACATTGTCGTGTCGACTCGTGTCATGAGTCATGTCAGCTACATCACTACTGTGGGCCATACCACTGTAAATTAATGTAATGTAACGTGGAAGTCCAAGAGACCCTCATGTAATCTGAAGAGTTAAGTAATCTGAAAAGTCATGAAAGTGAAATAGTCATGAGGGAAGTCGAATAGTCACAAGGGATAGTTTTACCCTTGGCTATAAATACCCGTCATTTGTACATGCAATAGACTTTTTCACCTTACCTCCTCTTGCATAGCCTTGAGAGTCTGAAGGCTTTTCTTTGAGGAGCGAGCAGTGGCTCCAACATCCTTTTCACAGGGTTCGTGATGTATGGTGTATCAATGTGTCTTGTAACTTTTGCTTAATTCAGAAGTCTGATAATAGGCCAGCATGTTTTCACGCATGTATTGTAACTGTTTGTAACACTAATCTTGAGCACTTGTAATGCATGTTACTTTAACTTGTGTTAAAAAATTGAAATATTTTGGTTGATCCAATACACATATTTATGAAAATGTGTTGTATGAGTTGTTAACGTTGTCTTGCCTACATGGGTTGCCTCACCAGACATCATACAAAACCTTTCTCATAAAATTGTTATAATGACAGTCGTACTCATTTGGACTGCTACACTGGGTGATGTACATGCTATCTTCTCTTGTGTGTTGTGACTACCACATTTGTGTGGACTTCTCCTTTGGAATTTTTCCATGTCCTATTGTGTTGTGTGTCTCTGATAGAGTTGGGAATTCTTCCCTTTCAATTAGAGACTCACCTCCACGCTCTTCTTGTGCGGTGGAAAACCTTGGCACAAGTAACACTAGCACTCACTAAGCATGCGAACCTCATTGTTCAAAGAGGAAGCAAACCACTCTCACATGCTAACAAGAAAGAGCTAAGGCATATCTTTAAGTTAATGGATACTGGGCCATCGTACCAGATGGGACTCCTACACCAAATGGTGTGAGGTCTAGTTGGGACTTCATACTAAGGAGATCCCCTAAATGTTGGTAGGTCCAACAACATTAATATTTTGGTGCTAGAAGTAGGGCCAGATGATAATTTCATTCCTCACAATCTGTGTTGAATCTTCGAACATCTATCATGGAGTTTTTTATAGTTCACCCTCCAAAATATCTATCCAACAGACATATCTTTCACGTTGAGAGGGAGTTCTAGGATGACTTGTCACAAATCACGTATGATGGTGAAGGTGAAGTGGCCTAGCTTGAGCATTTAGATGACTTCCATGCACTCATGGAGAACATGGAAGGTTTAATGAAATAATGGTTTGTTCATTTCTCACACACACACTTCGCGATCAACCATTGCGATCATTTAGCATACTGCCTCATAACTTCGTGCACTCATTCAAGGAGTTCAGTGATCTGACTGTATATGTTTTTCACCACTTTCATCGTGAAGCACTTGATAAAAATTTGTTAAAGCAATGGAAGGCCCTGCATGAATCACCTATGGATTTTTCACAGTGCTTCCATCTATTCATGTTTGAAGCTCCGAATAGTCAGATGAGATTCCAATATCTCATGGACAAATTTGAATATTTCCTTACCAAATCACTCCATCCCAAGATAAAGTTGAAGTTTCAAACCCTAATTGGCATACTTCAGTGATGGAGTTGTGAAATCACAAGCGGACATAGTCATTGTCACAAGTGATTGTCAACCTTCCCCTCATCAAATAGCTCCACCACTGTAGAGTGTTGTGGGAGAGCATGCACACACATATGTTCAACCCTCACATCTTTCCACCCTCATTACTCTCAATAACTACACATATTTGGTATGGAAGCCCATGGGTTTTCATACACACTCGTTACCTCAACCTACATATCTGCATTTTGTTGACCCTCTGAATTGCACAAGCTTGTGGTCTTCCATTCCAGACTCTACACTTGTTGTGAATGAGGATTAACCCGTCGACATAGTTGATGTTGCACAACCAACCTGTGTTGTCATTCATGAAGAGTATGACCAATCGTATGAGAAAGAAACCATGGTGAAGGATGACCTCCTTATATCTGCGCCTCCTCCACTTTTTCCTGACATTGTTGATGATTATGTTATCCCTAATTATCTTTGTGTTAATCCATCCACGAATGCATCTACTTCTGATCATTCACAGAACACACCTGATGTCAGTCTGTCATTTGATAATGAAGGGGACAACTCATTCATTAAAAATCCACTTGATCTTTCATCTGACTTTCTGGGAAATGTAGAGGGTGAAAATTCTTGCTTCTTATATACCCCTCTATGTGATTCATCAAATCTTGAGGATGCCGAAAAACATCCTAAATTTTCAGATGATGGTTGTCGTGATCTCTATACTTCTACATTTGATCACGATGTTGATTCACTCATTGTTAATCTGTCTAATCCATTGCTCTCTGACAATTTATCTATTGACAAAGTGGAAACCCCACAAGCTGACAAGGAACTTCAGCCTGAGTTGATGGTTATGTCAAGCCCTTGCTGTCCTAAGGTTAATTATGCTTCTAATTAGAAAATTTGTGAAACACCCGTGGCTCCTCATCACTCATTTGTATGCACTGAAGATCAATCTGACACATAGATTTCACTTCCTCCATCAGAATCGCATGATCTTGTCGCTTGCGCACTAGAGGAATCATTCACACCAAGCACAATTGAAAGGCATGACTTGTCTATTTTTCTCATGTTTGCGTGTCTGCCACAATCAAGAGTGTGGAAATGTTTATCATCTATACAACAGTGTGTCATAGAACCATGGCATGTCCACAGAGGGTTTTCCTTGCACTTTCACTCTTTTCTTTTCTATGGACGTGTTTAAACTTAGAGTGTGTTGGTCTTCATTGTTATATCTTTTATGTTCATTGGTTCGCTTTAATATGTTTCTCACGAACCATGCCTTCACCAACATAGGTCAATCAATGCATCGGTGCATTGGAAATATCACTTCACATAAGTAGGCGCATGCACTGTTAGTGTAGGAGTAGTTGTAGTGTTTATTTTCCTGCTTGTCCTTGTTTTATGTTTTGCATGTTTGTTTGCTTGCTTGCTTTGCTTGCTTGTTGTTTAGTTCTATTTGCTTACTATTTTTGTTTCGTTTTGTTTTGTTTTCTTATTATCGTCCTATTTTTAGTTTCGTAAATAAGTGTTTCCCTCTATTGAGTTATGGATTTTGAATGAGCATGTGCATGAGATCTAACAATTCTTGTGACACTAAAACACTTAGCCAATCATGTGTCTATCTTCTCTATGCTTGGTTATAACCTTTGATCGATGAAGTATTGACAGGAAGTATGATCCATTTGTGAGGGAAGATTAGGTCCAACCATGAACCTATGTTCACACTGGAAAACCCCATGCCTGTACTCATCCTTCTACTCTATGTGTTCAAGCTCATCCAACTAGTAGAAACAAAGAAGGGGAAAATCTAAATGAGAAAACCTATGTCAGAGGTCTTACATGCTTCTTTGAAGGAACAACCACTTTTTCTCTCAATAAGTCGAGGTCCCTCTTCTGCCCCCAAAAAAAATAAGTGCCTATGCACAATCCTCTTTAAAGAAAGTACAAAGGTGAAAGAAAGGAAAGGCTTCCTGCGCAGACAGGTGAAGCATGCAACTCCACTCAGGTACTGATCATGCTCGCTGGAAATGGAGAAATGTGTGTGTTCCTATGTGACTTTGCCACAGTACTATCCAAGCTTGTTGGCAGGAGACCAACACTAGAGATGAAAAGTTATACTTTGAAATTTTTTAACTCGCCGGCCAAACTACCCTTCCCGATTTCAAAACATTGTGATCAAGCTTAAACTTGTTGTTGTATTTGACTAAGTTGGTGAAAGGTGAATCATATATGTCCATGGGGTAAATGGGGAGGCTGTAGTAACTCACATAATTATTCAATACTCTCTGAAATATGAAGGCCTTGTGTTTTCAATGATCCAAAATAGAGAAGCTCGAATCCAACCAGTGTGTCGCTAAGTATTGCAGCGCTTGCAGCAACCTCCAAAATTTTGACTTGCATCGAATTTCAGAGCCTCAATTGGGTTTTAACTTGATGATTTCAAGCACTTAAACTCACCCCATGAGCTCGTGTTGAGACTTTGCACCCTCCTTGCTTGACTATACAAAGGAAAACCTTTGGAATGATGGTCACAATGTCACACTTGCAGCCATGTTCTGGTCATGCATAAGGTCCCTGCTTCATGTGTACAAGTTGTATTTGCTAAGTAAACATCTGTCGTAATCAAACATGAAGTTGTATGCACTATCGCGCAAGAATCCTCGTGTTCATTCAATGATCCATCACAAGCCTCGCACTTGTCAATCGCAACCTCGGTCAGTCACACTGAGTATGTGTTGTCTTGATGGTTTGAGGTGTCTTGTCATCAAACCATCTTGAGTGTGCATTTGCAAGGTTACACATGCAAAAGTTCACTCACTCACATACTTAGCCATTTTTGTTGAAGTTCTGATGACCGGATCACCCTCCTGTAGGAATTTACAGGGTAAGTTCCTCAGACAGAACACCAAAAGGACACCGCTCACAAATAGATCACAGATCAATACACCAGTATTTTGACGTGGTTAAAACCCTCAGAGAGGGAAACAGTCCACGGCCTGCGCCAACGTGGCTACTACAGGCAATTTATTAATAAAAGAATGAAAATTTACATAAGCTTCTCTCATGCACGGTTAACCTACAAATGACCCTCCATGCGCTTTAAATAGAATTCATGGACCAATCGGGTGTCAAGCCACGGATCAAGTGTCGGTAATACCGAGGAGAGAATGAACCGTCGGATCACTACATATCGTGACCGTCGGATTGTAAGTTACAAAATGTACAACGGTAAAGAAACGCACTTTACCTAACTCTATACTAGACCAAGTTGAACTTAACTATTTCCTATGTGTCGGAATATCCTAACATCCCCCCTTAAGAACAACTTGGGATAGGATTGAAGGATTTACAAATATGACACAATAGGAGAAGGAAGGAGGCACTAGAGTCTATCCCCCCTTAGTGAAAACTTCCTGAACTCCAAGCATATATCGAAGTTTAGTGAACTTCGCCTCTGTGAGAGCCTTTGTGAAAATGTCTGCAACCTGATCATCTGTTGAACAATATTGCACTTCAAGAACATGGTCATGAATGAGCTTTCTGATGAAGTGCATGTGAAGTTCAATGTGTTTGTTGCGCTGATGCTGAACTGGATCTTTGAAAAGCTGAATGGCACTTTGATTATCACACCAAAGTGTAGTCGGATGCTGCTGCTCAAAGCCCAATTCTGATAGGATCTGACGAAGCCACAAGGCTTCCTTACTAGCTTCCACGGCACCACGATACTCTGCTTCTCCTGACGAAAGAGAAATGGCAGCCTGTTTCTTACAAGCCCATGTAATAGGTCCTGAACCAAGAGTGAAGACATAACCGGCAGTAGACTTCCGATCATCAGGGTCACCAGCCCAATCAGAATCAGTGAAACCAACTAATAGAAGAGCTGCTTTGGCACTGTAATGAATCCCAAACTGTACTGTACCTCGAACATAACGAAGTATTCTTTTAGCTGCTTTCCAATGACTTTCACGGGGGTTTTGCATAAAACGAGCAACAAGGCCAACAACAAAGAAAAGGTCAGGACGAGTATGGGTTAAATACAAGAGTTTTCCTACAAGTTGACGGTATAAGGTAGCATCAACTTCAGGAGAAGTACAAGAGACTGAAAGTTTGACTCCAGACTGAAAAGGAGAAGGAGCTGGCTTACAATCTTCCATGTGAAAATGACGAAGAATATCACAAGCATACTTGGACTGGGAAAGGAAAATACCCTCCTTGGATTGCAAGACTTGAAGACCGAGAAAATAGTGTAAGTGTCCTAAGTCTGTCATTTCAAATTTCTTTTTAAGGCTGGACTTCACATGGTTTATAAGGTTGGGATCAATACCAGTAAGAATAAGATCATCAACATAAAGAACAAGGATGATAAGAGAGTTGCCCACTTTCTTGGTGTAGACAGTATTGTCAGAATAACACCTAGAAAGGCCAGATTCTAAAAGAAAGCTATCCATTTTGGCATACCAACCCCGAGGAGCTTGCTTGAGACCATAAAGAGATTTCTTAAGTCGACATACAAGGCTGGAGTCTGTTTGGATGAAGCCAATGGGTTGTTCCATATAGATTTCTTCATGCAAGTCCCCATGCAAGAAGGCAGATTTAACATACATCTGATGGACTTCCCATTTTAAAGAGGCAGCAAGGGAAAGAACAAGGCGGATAGAGTTCATTTTGGCAACAGGGGAAAAGGTTTCAGTGTAGTCAATGCCTTCAACCTGTGAAAAGCCCTTAGCAACAAGACGAGCTTTATGTTTATCAACTTTCCCATCTGGTCCATACTTGGTTCTGTAAACCCATTTACATCTAACAAGTTTGCGTCCCTTTGGTAGAGGAACAAGATCCCATGTATCATTGGCCAAAAATGAATGATATTCTTCATTCATAGCTGCTTCCCAATGTGGATGGCCTGAAGCTTCTGCAAAAGTGTCAGGATCATGAATTACTGGAGCTTGAGCCAGTAAAGAAGAGGCTCTTTCAAACTGAGAACGTGTACGGCGGTGATCTGTAGGAT
>APFE030135260.1:282052-296903 GCA_000404065.3 Pinus taeda
TACAGATAGTTGGGGTTTTTAGCGAGATGCTTTCCCCGGGATACATACTGTGTTAATGTGTGAATGCTCTTGATGTTTTATTTTTATTGATGCTGCTATATTGATGATCAACGTAGAGGAGCTTATGTATTGTGTATGTCTTCCGCAATAGTACATGATCAGGATAAACTCTGTTGAATATGTGTTAAATTATTCAAAATTTCTACATAAAGGAGAGAGGAGCCCCCTCATTTTGATCATTCTGGTTATGAGCATTTGTGATAATCATTTCGACTTAGAGCACACTTGTTGTTTAGCTAGTTTGCAGCACTGTTTAGTGCATTGACTGTCTCCATTCAAAGATCACACTGTTAGCCTTGGGGGACTTCGAGTACCTGCTCGGGAAAGGTATTTCCATTGGCATTCCAGTAGTAGTTTCATCAGCATTTCAGCAACAGTTTCATCAGGATTTTAGCAACAGTTTCATCAGCGTCTTTAAGGAACTACGCAGAACCCCAAGGAGGTGATTTTTGGGGGTCAGCCATTTCTGAAAAGCTTTCTAGGTTTTCCTGGGGTTTTTTACTAGAGTCTGATTCTAGAGTTCAACCTTTTCTGAGGAGGGGAACAACCCCAAATCCTCATTTGATTTCCAGCATCAGCAATAGCACAACAGTTTTACAACAGCTGGGATGCAAATTAGTGTGAGGCCATTATAGGAAAGCTTTCTGGGTTTTTCTAGGTTTCTTGATTAGAGCCCAAATGCACAGTTTCAACTTTTTCTGAGGAGGGGAGCAACCCCAAATCATCATTTGTTTTCTAGCAGCAGCAGCATCCAGGCAAAGAGGCCATTCTTGTCATTTTGAGAGTATTTCTTCACTTGCCTTGTGCAAGTCGAGGTGCCATCTATTTAATCACCTCTTATACTCAATTATTGCTTAGCATAATAAAATGGCTTAGCATTTCTCGCCACATTTCTTGTGTATCTACTTATATTCTCGGTTTACATTATTATATGTTGTTCCACTATTATTTTATCACTTCTAGGTTATTATATCATTTTCACATATTTGGTTGGAGTTTTTGTTGGGGTTTTAGGAATAATCTGGGTTAGGGATATTACAGTGGTATCACAGCATAGATCTGGTTCAGTTTGTGGAGCTAGCAATCTATGACACTGGGGGAAAAACCCTATATTAGTTACAGAGGTTAGAGGTACAGAGACACAGAGCGTAGGTTGGAGAATACCTATGGAGAGGGAGACTGTGTTCCGGTGGTGGATGCAGAACAAGAGGAGCCTATGGTGGACGCAGGATAGAGGGAGCCTGTGGTGGACGCAGAGTAGGAGGATCCGATGGCAGATGATGACGAGAAGAGATTTGTGGATATGCTCCCCAAATCAGTGTAGGATCTGCCAAGCAGATTGAGGTGATGGGGCAGAGATTCACGACAGTAGAGGCCAGACAGCAAGAGAGCCCATGAGTTTTTCAAATCAGTGAGGGATCAGGTGCATCCCATCACTTGCCAGAGCAACATGATATTGCGCAGGAGGGGGCCTCACATGCCCCTACATGGTCTACCATGCCCACCTTATTAGGAGCAGAAACGAGGGCCGCAACCCAATAGGAGGCAGAGCCCGGGCATATGGGCGATTATTTTTCAGAGTACCAGGCCTATGGGCAGGAGTTCATGGAAGCCCTCTCATTCAGAGATTTTGTTCAGCTCCAGCGGGATAGTAGACCCCGCGACCATCACAGAGGGTACCGGCATTACTATGATGGTGACACCCACCGTTCAGCGAGTAGATTCCACTTGCCTACATTTGATGGTTCATCAAACAGTTCGGCAAAGTCTTGGGTGGAGAAGTTGGAAATTTATTTCCAACTTAACCAGATGTCGGAGATAGAGGCCATCAAGGTGGAAATATTGCATTTGGATGGTGAGGCCTAAGATTGGTGGTTTCATGGGATGGTTACACTAGGGCACTCCACAGTGATGAAATATGCTGAGTTTACCAAGAGACTGATGGAGCGATTTGATCGGAGGGATCCAGAGAAGCATTTTGTTGATCTGACAAGGCTCAAACAGACAGGGAGCCCAGAGACCTACATTACAAATTTCATGAGGGTCTCTGTGATGGTGCTAGACCTATCCACGGCACGAAGGGTCTATATGTATGTTGAGGGGTTAGCAGAGCCACTTTGGGGTTTCGTCCAATCCACTAAACCAGCCACACTCCAGGACGCTATCAACGGGACTAAGGACTTATAGGATGTCTTACCGAGGACCCAGACACCTTACCCCCAGGGATAGAATTTTCAGTCTAAGGGGAAGGCTGTGAGGGTTCCTCCTCCAAAGGGGAATCCAAGACAAGTACAGCTTGAAGATGATGCCAGGAGGGAGCTGAAGAAGAAACGGTTGTGCTTCACATGTTAGGAGCCATGGGCACCAGGACATAGATGTGCTATTGGCAAAGCACATTTTATAGATGTCTTCTCCGAGAGTAGTGGAGAAGAAGATGACGAGGAGGATGTGGAGGGAGGAGATAGCCATGCCATACAAGGACCTTTGCCACCTCCACCACCAGTAGCAGGTGGTGCATCCTTTGCACCCACCAGAGCGGTCCTTGCAGCATTGTGAGGAGTTCCCAAGTATCTAACGCTACTCATATGAGGAATAGTATGTGGCCAGCGTGTATCAGTTTTCGTTGATAGTGGGGCCACCCACAACTTCATCGATGCACAGATGATTGATCGAAGAGGTATACAGACAGAAAGCTTTGATGGGTTTTTAGTCTTGGTCCCAAGAGATCAGACCATGACGTGTGCTCGTTATGTTCCAGAGCTTCCAGTGATGTTGGGCACCTACACATTGACTAGCCACTTTTTCGTGATCGATATTCCGGACACCAACAGGATACTGGGTGTTTAGTGGCTTATCACTCTAGGGAAGGTCACGACAGATTGGAAAACCATGGAAATGGAGTGGGAGGATGAGAAGACAGGGAGGCATGAGAATATATGGGGACAGCACACATATCCGCCTCAGACTGTTACGGCTCATCGGATGGAGGCAGACTTTCGAAAGGGAGACATAGAGTGGACAGTAGAGCTACGTGCATCAGAGGTAGGGACTACAGGGTAGACGGTACATCTGGAGATACAGTCCATCCTTGACTAGTATGCCACAGTTTTTGGGGAGATTCCACCAGGAAAGCCATCAGACTAGGGGTTTGAGCACACTATCGAGCTTGAGCAACGCATCCAGGCAACGATCACCACCCCCTATAGGCACCCCAAGGCCTATCGAGATGAGATTGAGTGAGCCATCCTGGAGTTGTTGGCTCTTGGGCACATTCGACCGAGCACAAGTCCTTTTGCTTCTTCTGTGGTGTTGGTGAAGAAGAAGGATAGTACATTGAGGATGTGCATTGACTACAGGGTGAGGACTGATCACAATAGCCTCAAGTTCTTTTTGGAGCAGAAGCAGCTACAGGAGAGGCAGCAGAAGTGGATCAGTAAGATCCAAGCATATGACTTTGACATTGAGTATGTCAAGGGTAAGAACAACATGGTAGCAGATGCCCTTTCACGTAGACCAGCCGCGTTGTCTCTTATGAGCTTGGATACAGATTGGAGGGCTCAACTCTTAGTAGAGTACTCCAAGGACAGGTTTGCATGTGAGGTTCTAGATGGGCAGGTGGCAAATGACAGGTACAGGGTGGTCGATGAGATCATCTATTACAGGGACCGGATCTTCTTGATTAAGGAGTCTCAGCTCAAGAAGAAGATACTACAGGCATCACATGATTCACCTTTGGCATGACATCAGGGGTTTACCAAAACCTATAGGGCCATTAGAGAGAGTTTCTCATGGAAGGGCCTCAAGGAGGACGTACTCCAGCACATCTGAGAGTGCAATGTTTGCCAAAGGAACAAGGGAGAGATGAGCCATCCCGCAGGTTTATTGTAGTCTCTTCCCATTCCAGAGGGGAAATGGGAGAGTATTTTGATGGAATTCATCACAGGGTTGCCCATGGTACAGGGCAAGGATTGTATCTTTGTCGTCGTTGATCGACTTACAAAGTACACACACTTTTTTACCATATCCACAAACTATACAGTAGCACAGGTGGCCAAGCTGTTCTTTAGAGAGATTTTTAGGCTACATGGTCTTCCTAAGACCATCGTCAGTGATAGGGACAGTGGTTTCATGGGTGGGTTTTGGCAGGAGCTTTTCCGGTTGGTGGGGACGGAGCTGACACTGAGTACCAATTATCACCCACAGACGGATGGGCAGACAAAGATAGTTAAAAAGTGGCTAGAGGGCTACTTGCATAACTATGTCAGTGGGTAGCAGTGAGCATGGCTGAAGTGGCTGCATCTGGGGGAGTACTGCTACAATACTTCACATCACATGTCCATTGGTATGTCACCATTCTATGCCTTATATGGGTATCATCCTTTATCTTTTGTTGACGTGATGTTTGGTGATAGCAGGGCTCCTAGAGCTAAGATATTGATCCAAGAGAGTCAGGATATTCTCCGAGCTCTCAAGGATAACATGGCTACAACACAGAACTAGCAGAAGCTGTATGCCGACAAGGGTCAGGTGGAGAGACAGTTCGAGGTAGGGGACATGGTCTACCTACAATTACAGCCATACCGACAGTCATCACTAAAGCAGAAGGGGGCTAAGAAGCTCAAGCCCCACTTTTATGGGCCATACAGGGTGATATGTAGGATTGGACAGGTTGCATATGAGTTGGAGCTGCCCCAAGACAACAATATTCATAACATTTTTCATGTATCATGCCTGAAGAAGGCATTAGGGCAGCAGGTGACAGTGACAAATGAACTACCACCCATGGATGATGAGGGGCATTTGGTATTACAGCCAGAGGCTATCATTGATACCAAGGAGAGGCAGTTGTAGAGCAGGATGGTCCGGGAATTCTTGGTGAGGTGGAAGAATTTTCCGGATGAGGATGCCACTTGGGAGAGTGAGTAGATCTTACAACATCCATCACTTTAATTTCTTGAGGTCAAGCAACATTTTGCCGGGGGAGACTGTAATATTCCTAATTAGCCATGGCTAATTGGAATATTAGATTTTGTTCAATTTTTACCTCTATACTTATTTGTAAATAAAAAAAGTGAGGACGGGGGACATAACTCACTTTTAGAATAAAAAGTCACTTCCTAGTAGCACAACGTTGTGACTTAGAGGGGAGCCAAGGGGGCCAAAGGGGGAAGCAGAAATGGAGCCCGCAAAGACACATGGAAGGACTGCGCAATAGGGAAGAAACACATTGCAAGAGAGGAATCACACAGGAGGAGGTGAGCCTTGGGATTGAGAGAGGCAAATGCTATAAAGGAGAGAGGAGCCCCCTCATTTTGATCATTCTAGTTATGATCATTTGTGATAGTCATTTCAACTTAGAGCACGCTGGTTGTTTAGCTAGTCTGTAGCGCTATTTAGTGCATTGAGTGTCTCCGTTTGGAGATCTCACCCTTAGCCCTGGGGGACTTCGAGTGCCTGCTCGAGCAAGGTATTTCCATTGGCATTCCAGCAATAGTTTTATTAGCATTTCAGCAACAGTTTCATCAGCATTTCAGTAGTAATTTCATCAGCGTCTTTGATGAACTGCGCAGAACCCCAAGGTGGTGATTTTCGGGGGTCAACCATTTCAGAAAAGCTTTCTGGTTCTTTTGAGTAGAATCCAATTCCAGAGTTTCAACATTGTTTGAGGGGAGAAGCCCCAAATCCTCATTCGATTTCCAGCAGCAACAACAGCACGATAGTTTTCCAGCAGTTGGGAGGCAGATTAGTGTGAGGCCATTCCAGGAAAGCTTTCTAGGTTTTTCTAGATTTCTTGAGTAGAGCTTGAATCGAGAGTTTCAGCTTTTCTGAGGAGGGGGGAAACCCCAAATCATCATTTGTTTTCTAGCAGTAGCATCGTCCACACAGAGAGGCCATTCTTGTCATTCTGAGAGTATTTCTTCACTTGCCTTGTGCAAGTCAAGGTGCCATATGTCCAATCACCTCTTGTATTCATTTATTTCTCATTATAATAAAATGGCTTAGCATTTCTCGCTGCATTTCTTGTGTATCTACTTATATTCCCGGTTTACATTATTATATGTTGTTCCACTGTTATTTTATCACTTCTAGGTTATTATATCATTTGCACATATTTGGTTGGAGTTTTTGCTGGGGTTTGAGGAATAATCTGGGTTAGGGATATTACAAAGAATAATTAAATAAATCACTATTTATTTGATTTTCTTCTAGGAATAATTAATTAAACCATTGTTTTATTATTATTCCTTGTCAAATTTGACCCAATCCCGAAAAATAAACAGATAAATCATTATTTTTCTTATTTTTCTCTAAGAATAACTAATTAATCATTAATTAATTACTATTCTTTGTTAAATTTACTAAATCCCTTAGGAATAATTAAATGAATCATTATTTGTTTATTATTCCTTAACTAATTCTTTGAGATGATAAATAAATCATTTATGTATTTATTATTTCTAAATAAAAGTTTAAATATTTTTTCTCTCCTAAACAAATATAATAAAATATCCCAAGTGGTTATTCCAAGAATGGGATCAATAATATTTTATTATTGCTCATTATTCAAGGATAACTCAATATTTTGTTATAAATAGGAGGGTTTTTGCATTCATTATTCACTTTTGATTATTTTTCATTGTTGCACTCATTGTTGTACTCTCTGATTATTTTCATTGTCGCACACCATATTTTTGTTGGGTTTATCAATTATAGAGGAGAGAGACTCTACAGAAGTTGAAAGCGTTTGAGGATAACCAAGAACCCATCCCATAGAGGGGGACTGGTAACATATATTTGTTCCTTTCATAGTTGTTATAATAAAATTATTCTTTACATATCTAGTTTCCATTGGATGTTTGGGGTTATTACTCTTTATTTCATTGTTTAACTATGATTGTAGCATAGATCAGAATTTTGGCAGGTTTTATTTCTAGCAATAGCTAGAGATCTACAATGTTTAGTAGTCATTTCTATTGTTGAGATCGTTTGTCTTCCACGATCTTAAGTGGGTTATTTTCGTACATCATTGACAAGAAAACACTACAACATGGGGTTTCAAATATTTTCATATATGATGATATTGTGGCTGTTAAACTTGATAATGGGGAAGCTTTGGGTTATTATTGATGCAATGGTAAAATTCCCCTCTATAGTAAGGTAGATAATATCCGAACAAAAGTGTGATGGAGTTTTCCTTTTTATTGGTTCTTGTGGTTGTGGTTACGAAGAAAAATATACAAGGCATATAATTTAAACTCACATGTAATAAAATTCAGTGAATCAAGGGTTAAATAATTTTTGGAGGCATTTCTAGTAGGTTCTTGTCCTATAGATCACACTATATACATGGTTGTCTATGTGGATGCACAATCAAATCGTCCTTCACTAGAGAAAATGTTGGAGGAATACTAGGACTTGATGCGTGATTATCAATCCATTAGCAGCAAATCTTAATCACATTTTACAGGTTGGTGATTCCAGCAGAATAAAATATCCTATATCTTTTGGGGGATTTGAAATAATTTCATGACACCTTGCCAGATTATCAATTGGTATTGCACTGTCAGGAATATTTTTATTAACAAATATTTAAAGATAAATCTCATTTTATGATCTTGGATTGCATTAAACATGAATATCAATCTGCCATTGTTTTTAATCACTGCAAAAATACTTAAGGTAGTCTTTGCAGATCAATATAGGGAACATTAACTAAGAATTTTCCATAAACCTTCATGGACAACGAATTCAACTTGATAATTCAAATCGTGCATTATCATAACCAGATATGGAGTGTAACAATATGGAAGTACTCTCAAACCATCACTAATTCACATGATTCAATTTTATCTATCAAATTTCCTTCAAATATCTCATTAAGTAGTTAGATTTCAGCCTCCACTTTGTGCCCTTTTGCAGTCGCCTGTTCCAGACCATAAATCGTGAAGAATGCACAGAAATATTGATCAACCTCCTTACATATTTACAAATTTTCCTCCTTAATATTACCATGAGAAAACCCAAGGATTTGTTGATAGTAATATTGACTGTATCCAATGAATGTTGAACATCTTCCCGGACTTAAAATCCATTGGAAATTAGATGGTTTTTCCTATTCTTTTTCTTAATTTCTTGACATACGGGCTGTAACAGACCCTCTCTATCCATTAAGTGCATTATAATGTAGATAATATGTTATTTAGGGTGCGTTATATTACAATTTGTCTACTTCTTTAGTTGTGTTACCAAGATCCTCTGCCCAACACTCAGTCAAATTGCTTGAACACTCCTAGAACCTATCCAACTTCCTTTGCAAGTATCTTAAACCTATCCACCCTCTTTGCAAGCATCAGGATTTCATCATAATTTATTACCTAACCAGGCACATCAATTTTGTTGCCAATCATCAATGGTGTGATAAGATCCAAGTTGACATAGTGTGACAAGATCATGACCCAGGTGGACATGATGTGACAAGATCACAATCCAAGTTGATATGATGTGACAACATCACAATTCAAGTTACATCAAGGCGAACACACTAGCCATAATTCCAACACATGTTATGCCAATGGGGAAGTTACAAATATGATTAAGGATGGAATGCCTATGTAATGGTCTCAATGACCATGATTATTATGCTAATGATTCGAGACGTAATTAATTAGGATAGTGAGTTGAGAATTTCTTCTGGAGTAGTATGTCCATGTGTATATGTGTCTATGTGTTGGGGTTGATATGCTCACATGATTATGATTTTATATGCTATGAGGCTAGGAGGCCTCATGTGGTAAATATATTTAATTTATGAATATTAATAAATACATAATGACTCTAGGTAGACCTGGAAAAAAGAATATGGGGGGGCCATGACTCTGTGGCAAGGAAAATTTGTCTTGATGAAAAGGTGATATTTTAATATTATAATATTAAATAAAGGAGAAATATATTTATAAAATTGGGGAGTTGGTTACCCAATCATTCATTCAAGAAATGATCCATGGTTATGGTAACCAGTTAGTGAACCCTGTCTTTGGGTTCTTGAACTGACTGGGGATTTTATTTAGTGAGTTTTGTGTTTGGACTCTATAACCAACTAAAGTTTTGGTGAACTAGGTTTATAGAAACCAGCAAATGATCCTTGTGATTGGGTTCTAGAATTAGCCAAGAGTTGTTTCAATTATAGTGATTGATTGGGAAGCCCTGTGCTTGGGTTATGGAACTAACCGTGAGTTGAGTCAGTTATTTCCTAGAAGGCTACCTAGAATCCCTCAAAGCAGCATGATCTCCTATAATCCCAGAGTTCAGACTGTTCCTAGTGGGCTATAATGCACCCTCGAAGGTGGGCACCATTGAGGGATTAGAAAGGCACAAAGAAGGGGTGTTCCACTTAGGTGTAGGTTTTGGGGGAAGCATGAGCTAGTTTTTAGAGCCATGGTTATTGGGTTGGTACCTTGGCTGATGTTGCATTGATGGTGATATTTTCTATATTATACTACTTCCTATGGATTTCGAGCCCTAGCTCGGGGGTGACCATTGGTTGAGATTTTAAGAACCATGAGGTCTATGGCTAGGAGGAATCTCAGAGGTCCATAGGGGTCAAAAAATATTAAAGATAAGTATTTGAAACTATTTTTGTGCTCATGTGGTTCCATTGTACTTATACATGGTCTCGTAATCTTGTGATGTGATGTGACTGTGCCTAGATTGTGTGTTATGTTTAAATTATGCATTTAGTTTTGGATATGTTTGTACTATTGGTACCATTACATGGTTTTCTTATGTTTTATGGCTTCCTCATGTATAAAATTATGTGTTATAATTAATTTATTGTTGTCATTAATTAGCAATATTGTGTTTTTGTTTTTATCGTTGTTTCACCATGCCATGAGTGTCATTGTGGCGAAATATGAGCATATCTTTTAGTTATTTTTCTGAACATTAAATCTTTTATGAATGTTAAATGGTTTTGTGTACCTAGGATTCAATTTTTCCCATAAATTGCATGGCGTGTTCCAATTATGCCTATGTTTTTGGTGAATTTTGGAAATTTTGAGTTTAGATGAGTGGCATCACCTAGAGGGAGGGTTGGGGATGTTACAAGTGGTATCAGAGATTTGGTTTTACCATTGGGGATATATGGAACAATGATAAAGTGTCAACATTAGATTGACAGGGGAAAATCTAAAATTATAGTGTACCTTGGGAATGAGTGTGAAGGTGTCGAAGACATTTTTATTAGCCTTCATGGGCCTTCACGATCATAGGTAGAGAATAGAGGTAGTACCTTTTCTTAAATCACAAGTACCAATCTATTCACACCAATTTATGCACACGATTATTGAATCTAGTGCAAGATGAAGGTCACGTGTTCAATTTCACTGCAAGGCTAATGAATATGTTGCACCATATGCACATTAGGTGAAAGTGTTGATATTGGGTATTCCTACATTTTTCGGACATACAATTAAACTGGGACATATGATTACATTATGGCTTATGTGGACCATAGAAATAGTATTGGGGGAAAAGGCAAAGCACAAAGGTAAATTGTTGGAATTCCTACAAATTGTTTGATTAAATTCCCAAGTTATATCATTACCCTTGGAATACCCTTAAGTAGGTCTAGTAGGCTCATAATTACTAATTCAAAAAGGATTCATCTTGCAGGTTTATGTTGAGGATGCTCTTGTATCAATGTATGTTAGGTTAAATACTTAGAAATTTGCATACCTATTTTTTGCTATAATTCTTGAATGAAATGATGCAACATGCAAATGAATTATCGTAAATTATGCTTAGGATGGATAATGAATTTCATGTATTGGAAAATGAAGGATTGGAATGTTTTCCTATGGAAGATTATGATTATGGAGCATATGATGGATGGATATGGTGGTGGGTGGTTTGGTTTGTTTTCACTCATTTTGGAAAATAGATCAGGGAAAATCTGATTGGAAATTCTATTGAAAACCATTATATAAATTTGGCGACACACCTAGGAAATAAAAACATGATAAATTCTACTGCAAATAATCGAGGTTTTTCAATTTTTAACCTTATAAATACCAAGGTTGTGTGCACATTTCAAATTATTTAATAATTACTGCAAACTCATTAGACCTCAGAGATTTTGTCAACCATTTAGTCTTATTATCTTATACAAGTTGTCACGCATAAAATATCACTCATAGAACATAGCCTTTCTTCAGTGGACTTGTCGTATTCCATATTCCACACAAATCTTACTTAAGAAGTCACCAAGGGGGGGGGGGGGGGGATGAAGTTACAATGCAAAATTATTCAATGTCTTCATCATCAACAAGTCAATATTTTTGTTCCAGAACTCAAAAAATAATGGAGAATTTTTTGGTAGGTATTGAAGTAGGAGGTGTAGGTGGTGCATTGTCTTATCAATGCCCCAAAGCACTTTGATTAATTATGGCTTTCAATTCGCATGAAAACAATACATGCCAGTGCACCGAGAGAAGTAGTCAAGTGTCTATCAAGTTCCTACTTGGGAATTGGACCAAATCCTAGAACATCAAAATTATTTGATGTAATTGTTTGTGGTCATACCTTAAGCATGTTTTTTTCCATGGATTTAAGCTTAACAGTGCTTCATTTAGGTGTTATTGAGAAAATTACACTAAAAGGGAGAATACGGGAGTGTAAAATATCAAGGAAAGACCTCATGGAACTTGTAAAGAATGAAATATTATTAGAAGGTGACATTGGAAAGGCCATTACAAAAAAAATGTAACCCAGTATAGTTTCAAGGGAACAGGTTATGTTTGGGTAGAGGATATTCCCAACCTTGGAGACTTGTCGATGCAACTTATTGATCTTCTGAAATAATGTTATATAAGGTTAGGGGACATGCTTTTTGAAGGTCATGGGATTTAAAATATTTTCATATATGATGATATTGCATTGTTTAAACTTGATAATGGGTAGGCTTTGGTTGTACACCTTATTATTTATGCAATGGGAAAATTCCCCCCTATAGTAAGGTAGATAAGATCCAAACAAAAGTGTGATGGAGTTTTCCTTTTTATTGGTTCTTGTGGTTGTGGTGACAAAGAAAATTCTACAAATTATATGGTTTAAAATCACATGTAATAAAATTCAATGAATCAAGGGTTAAATAATTTTTGGAGGAATTTCCAGTAGGTTTTGGTCCTATAGATCACACCATGCACATTGTTGTCTATGTGCATACACAACCAAATCACCCTTCACTAGAGAAAATGTTGGAGGAATACTAGGACTTGATGCCTGGTTATCAATCCATTGGAAACAACTTTTAATAACATTTTACAGGTTGGTGATTCCAATGGAATAAAATATCCTATATTGTTTGGGGGATTTGAAAGCATTTCATGACACCTTGCTAGATTATCAATTGGTATTGCACTATCAGAAAACTTTTCATTAACAAATATTTAATGTTAGGTCCCTATACTACTAGTGTAACCCCTTATTGTTATTAGTACAGCCCCCTTATTATATTGTTGTGCCCATGTAGTCCACATATTGTTATTATTGTGCCCCATGGAACCCCACTATTGTTATTATTGTGTCGTTACATTATTATTGTTATGTCGGCTTTGATTATATTATGACCCCTTAGACTCCTATATATAGAAAGGAGGTTTTGTCATTTGTATCATCGAAGAATTGTTCATTTGTGTAATTTAAAGGAGGTTTCCCCCTCAAAGAGGTTGATTTATAAGGTGTTGATGTTTCTTTTCTATCTGTTTGTGAGCTGGTTTCATAACATTTGGTATCAGAGCTTTGTATTCTAGGTTTTCGCTGCTCCAAATAGGCCATTGTGGAATTTTCTCTATAAAAAAATTTATGCGATGTTTCTGAAGTGACGAAAAAAACCTATTTGAGACAACATCGCACTGAACCACGGGTCTGAATTTCAGATCTTGGCTCGCTACATTGTCGGAGATATGAGCTTAGGAAGTTAGGATTTTTGCAAGCTCCCGAATCACATCCCAAATAGGGCATCGTGGAATTTTCGCTATAATTTGTTTTCGGTGAGGGTTTAGATTCTGAAATTAAAACCCATTTGAGCCAAAATCATGGGGAATATCGGGCCCAAGTTTTAGATATTTTTTTGCTATAGTTTCAGAGATACATTCCAAAACATTTAGGGTTTCTACAGGCTCTTGAATTACATCCCAAACCGGAAACTTGGGGAAAATCGTCATAATTGTCTCTATGAGCAAAAAATTGAAATTTAATAAGTTACAGAAAGAGGATGGACTTTAGATTTTTGTGTATCTTTTTCAGATCTGAAGGTCGAAACAATGACACATGGAACTTTGTACAAGTTCGCTCTTCTAAAAAGGTATATAATCAGGTCATCATAGGAGATTGTGCATAACTCTTTCTTGGAGAATCCAATTTCAATCAGACTGGTGGCATTGGAAAGAGGACATAGAGGGATACCAAAGGTTCTAATTTTAGAACTGGGAGATCTGAAATTACATAGTTATAGTCATTTCAAGATCAAGCTCCTAAAATCAAGAAAAGGCGATATGAGGAAGTTTGATGGCAAGGATCTGGTAAATTGGATACTGCAGATGGAGCAATATTTTGATCTACATGAGGTGAAACTGTTACAAAAGGTATGTATTACATCTTTATATTTAGAACTAAATCAATTTTTATGGTATGAAGGTCTTTGTTCTTGTAAACCACTTATGACATGGTCAATTTTCACGGAGGAAATGATAGCACATTATGAGGATACAAAGAGAAACACCTTCTTTAGCCAATTGATAAATCTCAAACAAAATGGTTCAATGGAAGAGCACATTGAGGACTTTCAAAAATTGAATATAAGGGTTAATGATATTCCAGAAAAGCATTGGCTTGATGTCTTCATAGGGAGTTTAAAGGATAACATTCAACATGAGGTTTGCCTTTGGGAACCTGATTCATTGGAGAAGGCATTCAGGTTGGCAAGAAAAATTGAAAGTGAATTATGGAAACAAGGAATCCCACCACTCATGACTATAATTATCGAAGTTTTTTTCTCCTAGCCTTCCACAACCTACAAGGTTTACACCACAACAATTAGAAGAAAAAAGAGAAAAATGGCTTTGTTTCAATTGTGATAGCAAATGCACTAAAGGTCATAAGTGTGCTGAGAAGAAATTATTTTACATATATTATGAAGAGGAGGAAGAAAGGATGAAGAAGCATCAAAAGAAGAGGATATACACTAGGAACCAACCCTAGAGAAAGAAGAAATGAATCCGACCATATCTTTTAAAGCATTGGCAAGAATTACCACTCCTCAAACTCTAAAGATAGAAGGACATATCAAGAAGAAAAAGGCGCAAGAAGTGAAAGATCACATCAAGAAAGAAGAAATGAATCCAACCATATCTTGTAATTCATTGATCAGAATTACAACTCCACAAACTATCAAGATAGAAGGACATATCAAGAAGAAAAATGTTCAAGAAGTGAAAGATCACATCGAGCATCAAGAAATGAATCGTAAAGGATTGGAAGAAATTACCACTCCTCAAACTCTAAAGATAGAAGGACATATTAAGAAGAAAAAGGTTCAAGCAATGAAAGATCACATCGAGCATCAACAACAAGTTCTCCAACTTTTAAAGGATAATGCCACTTTGGTGCAAAATCGAATGAAATAATAGGTAGATCAACATCGTAGTGAAAAATGTTTTGATGTAGGTGATTGGGTATTTTTACTACTACATCTCAAGCAAGCTATTTATGAGAAGGAAATGTTGGCAATACT